>CM060247.1:104699055-104989055 GCA_030684275.1 Acipenser oxyrinchus oxyrinchus
GTTTGTGCAGAGCTGACATATTGCCAGGGCGTTGTGTGATGCCTCTATGCTCTTAGACCCTGTAGCTGCTGGATTCTGTGTGTTCCAAAGCAGGCCTTTTCTAAAGCCAAAAAGTTGGCTGACTTATGAAGATCTTAAGACCTTTTGTCTTTTTTCTTTTTAATGCGCCATTTAAATGATTGCACTTGAAATGAATAAATGGTCTCAATAATAAAGTGTGCTTAGTGAAGCTGCTTGTGAATGTTACCAGATACTGAATATATATTTTAAGTACAGCAGTCATAAATATATGTGTGTTCGTGTTTATGTCTTTCAGTGGATGAGTACAGTACTCATCCACTGAAAGACATAAACACGAACACACACACATATATATATATATATATATATATATATATATATATATATATATATATATATATATATATATACATATATATATATACTGTATATATTGTGAGAAAGTGTAGTCCGGGGAGGGGGAACACAGGACTACACCTCCCAGAAGGACACAGGCTGAAAAGCCTTAATTTGTTTATTGTTTTTTTTATTATTGTTCAATTGTTTAATTATCACCTGCACCTGGCTAATATTGTGCATGCGTGTGAGTGGTGTGTACATAGTCAAAAGAAAGGTAGTGTAAACCCTTTTTGAAAATTGTGAAAAACTGTGTGTTTTTGTTTGTTTGTTTTTGTTTAACAGGTAAACAGCTTATTCCATGGTTCCCTTGAAGGAAAGCTATGTTACAGGTTCATTCCAAATGTCAGTTTCCTGGTAAACCAGCTCTTAAAGCTGATAGTACGTAAACCCATTTCCTGCTCTAATAGGGGGACAGCCACCAGTGTCCATGCTAAAGCCCCAAGTTAAAAACAGATGTTACAGAGACTAACGCATGCAACTTTGTGATGTTTTATCCCTTTACAGCTGCTGCTGAGGAACTTTAATCGTGTAAAGCGCTGTATCGTGATACTTATAAACGCCGGCCTCTACATTAACAGCTGTCTGGAGTGGGACTCTCCACAGAGGAGCCTTGCTGCCTTTCTGGTAAGATGAAAAGGAAACATATTCTGCAGCATCTTAATGACTTCTCCCGAGTCTTACCTAAACACTCCAACTCCAAACTAAGCAGGACTGGCAAATGGTCCATTATAGTTTAGATTACATTTTGAGTCTGTGCTTTAAAAATATAGCAAATCTACCCTTTATAATGTAAAAAAAAAAAAAGCTTAGTGTCATTTTTCATTGGGTTTTGAATTAATGCAGCCGTCACCTGTTTATCTGAAACAGTGGTTTATCCAAACCAATTTCAGGTCACCTTACAGTTTATTCAACGCAACCGAGATTATCCCAAACACCCGATCATCAGAACAAAATGCGTGTCCCCAGAGTGCTTTGGATAATTGATATTTTAAAAAATTCACTTAAATCTTATTAAATAGTTCATTTTCTAATCATGGAAGACAAATGGTTAAATGCATTCCCAGATTTGATTTAGCCCAGTATTTTACAAACAGAATTTACACAATTCATTGTCTTTGGTATATAGGCTCCCAATAAGTAGGGTAAAAAAGTGTTATTACCTTTCAATATCATTGCAACATTCAATAAGGGGCTGCTCAGATACTGCATCAACACGTTTGTGAACACTTCCACCATAATCACATGCTATACCAACTCCTCAGTCTCGATCAATGAAATAAAAGCTTATTCTCTCTGTTCCACAATCCAAACCGCTGCTGAGTGGTACACACACAAAAAGACAACTTTCTTGCACTTACTCGCTGTATTGTAGCACTTTTACATTCTTATGTTAATTAGAAATTAAAGATGTGATGTGGAACTCAAAAGAAATTTGTCATTCTGGTAAATGCTGATCCTGAATGGGGACGAATTATCAGCACGGGGACAAATTATCTTCTTTTTTTCTCTCTTGTTGACATCTGTGGCGCGTTTGAAAAGTCCCTTTCTCTGCCGCTGTCATCCCTCCTCTGTAATAAGCAGAAATACATAATTGGACAACTGAGCCATCATCAAAAGAACACTCTATAGCTTATAAATCAGTGAATTATGTTACAAGACCAATGTATAATCCTTAATGTGATTGCGCATAATTTGCAGCAGAACCTGTCTATTAGACTGGCTCTAGCCTTTTCAGTTGTTTTAAGTGCTACAGCATTTAGCATTAACATTTGGTATTTTACACGTTTCAGTTCTCTATAGTGGTGCACTGTCCCGTGGGGCGCGCGTCCCTGTGCTACATGAGAGGGAAACAGTATTGATCACTTAACATTTCAATTCCGTTTTTCATATGTCGCAAAAGTTAATGAAAATGCCAGACAAAAATGCCAAGAGTCCTACAAAATACATTTAATTAAATGTAATTCATTTAATAAATATACATTTAAAGAGCAAGTTGCTTCAAATGACATTTAAACAGTTTTTTTTGCTGCCCTTTTAGCTTTTTTTTATGAAGTTTGCAGTCACTCTGAGTAGATCTCAAATGTATTGATGTGCTTGATATCCTCAGTCAGGTGCTTCCACCTGCTTTGAAAAAGTTACTGTCTTTTCTCACTTCTTTAGTCCGGGAAATGATGTACAAGACTGTCAAATGTCTTCCAGTTTTGGGATTTTGTTTTCATAAATAAATTTGGGATATGTAGATTTTTCAATTACAGCACTACAGATTTAAAGTTCTGCTGCTTTCTGTTGCCCTATCACATTGTGTGCTGTAGGTACATTTCAGTCCTAGCTACATTTGTGTAGCTGCAATGAGACCATGCAACAATGAGGTACTAGGAAGCCGTAGCTTCTTTATTCTGATTGTAAAATAGCTAATCTCAATATTATTGCTCTGGAGAAAACTAGAGAGGAATGATCAGGAAATATTTTTAAACCGGTTCTGAATTACATATGCTGATGCACAATGAAAATGCAACAGTGTAAGTTTTACATCAATCGCTCATTGAGCACATACATAATGTTATTTACATTTTAAATAGTGAGCAGATAGGTTTGTTGATTGTTTGAGTAGTATTGTTCCTTGGGATGACAAAATACTGAGCTCAAGTCATGTGATTTCATAAAACCCCAGATGCTCAGTGTTTGGATTTGAGTTGAGTTGAGCAATCATCCTATGTCTAACCCTTTTATTATTATTATTATTATTATTATTATTATTATTATTATTATTATTATTATTATTTCTTAGCTGACGCCCTTACTCTCTAAGAATGTTCACCAGCATTTTCTAGACTTTTCTAGAATTATGTTCTGCTTTATCATATTGAAATTTCTAGCACCTTGTAGACAATACTATCATAGCATCAAAGGGTATGAATACTTTTTAATTAGCATTTTTGGAGTTTTGCAAAAAGATTGCTTTAATAAATAATTCTAGCCATATATTTCTTGTAACTTTTTTTCCTCATCCACAAAAGCAAAACTTCTGCTACAAAAGATTTTTCCTAAAGTTCTTTGTTTTCAATAAATTTCTAGAAATTATACATTTTCATTGGAGTATGTAAACTTTTGACTACAACTGTGTATATATATATACTGTCTGAATATTTATAGTGTAACTGTACTATTTGGAAGATCCTTCAAAAAATGTGTATTTCCAAATAGGTTGATTTTTAAACTGCACTTTGTAAATTGCATGTGTGTGTGTGTGTGTGTGTGTGTGTGTGTGTGTGTGTGTGTGTGTGTGCTGTACATGAAAAAGTCTTTGTTGAAAAGGTAGCTTTTTAAAGACTATCCATTGCATGTAGTAAGTGGGAAGTTACTGCGAGAAGCGTTCATATAGATTCTATATATAAGACCATTGCTGCTATATCCATTCCGCTGGGCTTGTTGTGAAATAATGCCATGTAGTTTCAATTATATTCTTACCATCATCATCATCTTTCCAAAGGATGAGTTTTGGCCATTAGAGAGCCCGAGATAACATCTATATAAATAATTAACTCCCTTCAGCTTGCACTGCCAATTCAAAATGAGTAACTGTGGCCGTTCCTCTGATAACAGCGATATAAAGAAGCGGACTGAAGTTACCTACCACAGCAAGAAAAACACCAGGGTCAAATACTCTCTTTACCTTTATACCTGAACACCTGCAAATTGAGACCTGCTCCCATTCAGTGAGCAAAGAACAGGCCCATTGTGGCAGGAAGTGGTGTTTGTTTCTGAGGAACATTCTGCCAGCTCTAGATGTGAATGAAAGACAAGGCTGTTATTACTCCCGCCAGCGTAGGCCTCACTGCTTTTTTTTTTTTTTTTTTTTTAGAAAACAAATTTGCTGTAACTTTATCTGTAATTTGGTCCTGAATGGGTGCAAATAGACTTCACATTGTGTAGAGCAGGAAGAGAGAAAAAAAAGGGGTTTGTTTATAGGCCACGGAAGGGATACGAGGCCTTTATGTTTCCAAAGTAAGCCTCTTATCAGTGGTATACGTTAGGCAAGAGAGAGATACCTGGGGTGCAACTGCAGCACAAATCACCTGCTTTATGCTTCAATAAATAGAACCTTTGTGTGTGCATTTTAAGTCTCACACATATTGAAACGACAGGCTTCTAAAATGTATCAATATAATTCAAGAATGATCTGAAGGCTTTTTTTTTTCGCTTCCCAAAGTCTGGGAGATGACCCTGCAGTGTTGGCCTTCCCAACATATGTCCCCTTGAAGCCTGTCTCGACTAGCCATGACCTTGCCTACCTTTCAACTTTAAACAGGAAAACGGGCACCATCTTGGTTTGGTTTTCTTGTGAAGTGTACAATTACAGGTCCAGACCTTACCTTTCCTTGTACTGCGGGGGGAACCTGCTGTAATAACCATCTGGAAGCAACTCTCCTTTTTTCCCCTGTCGCAAGACAAAATAGCAAATGTTCTACACAACACACATAGGTATGATAATAATAATAATAATAATAATAATAATAATAATAATAATAATTTACAACCGACTGTACGTAGTGAGGCTATAATATCACACAAGGGGTTCTGGTGACATGACAAACACACAAGAGCAAAGCCAATATGACCCTGAGAGGATGGAGCTACAGTCTTATGTGCACTGTTTAGTTCTGGGTTTAAAAAAAAATCAAAATTATAATACTGTACTAAAGCTCCATATTTGATCTGAACGTTTAAGGAACTCTGAAAGTTTGCATTAAACTACTACTGTAAATGTGCACTTTATATAACAAATACAAGTTCACCCTCCGGTTTGGTGTGACCCAAGTACAAAATCAGATCGACACACTGTTTATTCCTATTACAATACAGAATGGCAGGAACGTCAAACACATTTCCCTCACTTTGAAACAAGTGTCACTTTTTTAAACATGTGCACAGCTAGCTTACATTTAAACACATTTTGCTTAAACTTCATATGACATTTACAGTAAATGGCTTTCAATGAAAAACAAGTTACAATAAGATTCCAAATCTAGAAGGAGTTGATAAGTGAAATCCATTAGGCATTACCTTGGGCAGCAGCAGTGCCAGGCACTCCATTCCTTCTGCCTCCTCGCTACCATGTGGCTTCGCCCTGTTCGGATACTAACACATTACATGCCTGTGCACTGAGCAGCCAAATATTTGCAGCTCTGGCCAAAAGTTTTGCATCACCCTATAAAATTAACTAATTTTGCTTCATAAAGTTGAATGAAACCTGCTGAATAATGTTACCGTTAACATATTGAATTACATACCGCTTTGTAGTTTTCCATATACTTAACGAAAAACTGACAAAATGTGACATTTCGAAATCTAACATGTAATACTGCACAAGTATTATGGCTTCTGATAGACCTTTGCAATATCATATTGTAGTTTATGTGATTACATGATCTAAATTATGTTCATATAGTTTTTTTTTGTTTTTTTTAATCCTAAAATTCTTGGTGAAATGCAAAACTTTTGGCCATAGCTTTACATTATGCCTGTAATTCTCTAAGCTGGTCAGAAGGTAGCGCTGTTGCATCATTGAATGCGAGGCATTTGAAATTTCAGAGTGCACACACTCTCATTTTACATAGGCTCTTCTGTAAAGGTGTCTGGTTTAGAAGGTGCAGTATACAATTTAATCTGCATGACACAGCAGCTTAATCAGAGTTTCACATAACATTTTAAAACAGTGTAAAGTTCTCTAAGAGCACAGTGTACTGTACTACATGCAAACAATAATTATATGACAAAAAGGTATCTATTATTAATATTTAACTGAGTATTTCTCTTAATCTTCACTTACGATTGATATGCTAATATGGCCTAGTCCTTGTTTAAGAACCCTGGCACCAATCTGCTTGGCAAAGCATGGGCCATAATTATAATAGGAAGCACAATTTAGACCTGTACATGAATTGAGATTTTAAAGAGGGGTTTGTTTTTTCCAATGATTTTAAAATGTTTTCTACTGCTTTTAATAATTTCCAAATGTGATGTGCAGTATTATATTAAGCATTGCGTGAGAAGAATGTGGCAGCTTTCTTGGTTTAATGCAGATACTTTTGTTGAATCATCTCTCTGAGTCAGGAATGGAAATATATCCGTTTTTGGTTTAGTCGTGCAGCACAGCTTAATACATGGATATTATAAATTAACAATTAAATTCTGTTTTTCTCTTTCTGAAATAATCTGTTTTATTACATCATGTTAGCATGAATGGCTTGTGCATACATATCTTTAGTATCCAGTATGTGGAATAAGCAAAATTCAATGTTATCTAGGCAGTAGCAAAGAGTCGCATCCTTTTTTTTCTTTTTGTCACATAAGATAATTCTGTGAGGTACAATACATTAACAAACCCTGTTTCATGTGCTTACAATGCTGGTCAGAGACAGCAGGCATCTATTTTCAGCTTCAAGATAAAGCAAAAATAAATGCCTACTGTCTCTCATGAGTCCGAATAGTAAGGGAATGGGACAGTTGTTTAACATTTTTAATGCAAACAAAAAATGCAAAGCATTTGTAAGTACAGAATTTTTTTGTTTTGTACAATTAAAAGATAGATAGATAGATAGATAGATAGATAGATAGATAGATAGATAGAAATGTGATATACCATTTTATTTGACTTCAGGGTCACATTTTGGAATACGATTAAGTCAAGTTGATTGTAAAAATTAATCCATAAAACTATAGACATGCACAAGACTCTAGAGGATAACACAGAACGGACACAATAAAGGGCAGACTGTATATTTTAACTGCAGAAATAGGCTGTTGACAATTACATACCGATACATTGCAAAAAATGTCCTTTACTATGTGGAAGCTAATTGTTTATTAATTCTCATATTCTGGAGTGTAAATTAATACTTGAATATATAAACAGGTATACTATATATATTTCCCAGCTATCCCCCTCCATCCCAATACACACCTGTCCATATATATATATATATTTTTTAAATCCTCTCTCTCTCTCTCTCTCTCTCTCTCTCTCTCTCTCTATATATATATATGTATTTGCTAAATAAACTAATTATTTTATAAAACTTTTCAGTCTTATACACAAGAGTAATTTGATTTTTAACACATTTTAACAATGTTATGTCCACATCTGTGGACTCAGAGCCTGAAGGGGATATACATGCATGTATTTGGTGGTTTCCTTATTTAAAAATTCCTTTCTTAAAAAAAAAAAAAATTGTCATACCGTATGATTTTGGAATATAATAGTCTCATTATTAGAAAAAAATAATATCTAGTTAAACAACTGTATTGCCTAAAGGTAATTGTATTCATTGAGAGTGTTTTTGTTATATAAAAATGCATTTTATTCGCATTTGATATTTGATTGTTACAAGCGATTCCTGTTTAAGATTGTGTAGGAGTTATAAAGAAGCAGATGGTCTGGAAGGAGATGCAGTTTTAAGATTGCATGGTACAGTTTCCAAAAAATTGTAAAATGCTCAGCTTAAGTTTAAAGATCATTTAATTATTATAAAAGTCAATAATAATAATAATACAAAATAATAATGCAATTAATACATCAAATTTGTAACTGATCCCAGGTACATTTGCCATGCTATTCAATGGATTAACGTGTTAAATAATTTGAAGCAATGCTCTTTAACGATACAGTTCTAAAACCAGTCCGGACAGTGACTGTTGATATTCCTGAGCCATTGAGTAGCTCAAGCCCACCATTGTTCAGTTGAGTATTGTAACAACATGGCTGAGCCTTAACAATTACCATGCATGTTTAAGAAGGCTTTTCTTTCTTTCTTTCAGTGACATATCTTCATATCTTTCCCCTGCCCTCCCTCGCCCTGCTCTTGCTTTCTCCTCTGGGTTTATTATGAAGTCACTTTATTTTGCTGTGATGTATATGATATGGTCCCTTGGACCCAGAGAATAGCCAGAGCTGTTAGAGCTGCAGTGCCTTACAAACTTATTTCAGGCTTTGGTGCCTGTGAATGGGAGCAGAGTTCACTGCTGGTGGGCATCGCTCTCTCGTTTCATTCGCTGTCAATCTGCTGTAGCCTCGAGCTCTATGTAAAATAACCAAATCTAAAGGAATTAATCTGCTGACAGTTTAAAACGTACAAGCATAAAAGCAGCCGCACACCAGTATTAACTTGTAAGGTCTGTCGTGCTGGAGAATGAAATGGGGAGGCTGTATTAGGTCGGACTTTTGAAATTTGGAGAGGCCAAGCAAAACTTTTTGTTTTGTTGTTCTGGATTTCTCAGGGTTGGTGGCTAAAGACTGACCCTGTAAAACGATGTTGTTGGAGAATGAGAGGCAGATTCTAGGTGCTTTTGTGGAGTTTGTGGGTAAAAAATAAATAAATAAAAATAATAATAATATTCTGCTGTTATGAAAACAGTCTTTTAACTTGTCATTTGGAGAGGGAAAATGAATCTGATGAAGTTACTGAAACATAAATATTAGATATGTGATTTAGGGTCTTGAATTCTCTGTTTCTTACTAGTTTTAGAAATTGAATTAGTTTTTTTTTAATATCACAAACAAACCATGCTAATAACAAAGAACTGTACTGCTCACGTAAAAAAAACCAAAAAACTAAACAAAGTAATAAGCGGTCCAGATTGTGTGAGATAAGTCCAGCCCATTATTCTATTGTCTTGTAATTTGGGATCTAGTTGTCTGCATGTAATTACATTGATTTACTTCATGTGGTAAACCTGTCACATTTAATAAGCTAGTCTGGATTTACCCTTTCTGAATTGTTATAATAGAAACTCTTCTTCTGCATTCCTTATGTACTCTATGTGTTTACAGCAGAATATTATTTTTGGGTGCACAGATATAAAGTTATAAAGTGCAATATGCAATACATATCTGTGTGATATGAGAAGTGGTGCAGTATAGACAGACAGGTAGACGGTTGCTAGTTTATCTGTGCGTTTTGTAAATCATTGTCAATTATTTAAGGCTATTACGCAAACCTCTGAAGGTGGCAGTATTGAAAATCTCAGCACAGGCTCTTGCAGCTCGGCATTCTGCACTTACATTCATGGCAGCAGTTATGCACTGGACATGCCTATTAAAAATAAATACCGTGCCCCGAGCGATATGCAAATGAACTGCCCAGTTCATAGCTCATGTATTATTGATGTCTTTGTTGTCATTTTTATATATATATATATATATATATATATATATATATATATACATATATATATATATATATATCTTTTACAATTACCATTATTGCTACATGTGTATATGAGCAGGATATCTCTTTTTTATTTATTTATTTATTTTTTTTATCAGGCTCACAGCTCCCTTTCAGAAACTGTGCTTTTCCCTCCCCACTTACTGCTAAATGTGGACCGCTAACTCTTTATTTATTATTGAAAAAAGCTTTTTATATATCTATCTATATATAGTTTTTTAATATTGATCATAATTTTGATAAATGTATAATATTTATAAAAGTAATTTGCAACTTAATTACAGTACATTTTGCTCTACTACCTTGAAATCTAGAGCACAGTAATACAACATCAGCAATGCTTAATTTAAATTAGTAACACAGTCATCTTAAAGCTTGGAAAATGTGTCATTAAAATGCTGTGGTCCTTTGTGAATATCTGTAAAGACAGCATTGAGGAACGGCTTAATGTGTCTTGCATTTTACCAGGATTGTAGCTGCAGGGCTGCATCTATTTTCTGTTTCTAAAAGAACTCCAGCACCAACAAATTCTAAATTCTAAAAAAAAAAAAAGAGAAAGCAACTGAGAGGAATAAACAACTTAAACTGTGAGAGGGCTGTTTCTTACTAGTTACATTTATTATTTATAAGAACTATTTTGTTAAAATGTGGCCAAGTACATTTGTGCACCGGAGTTTTCGTAGTCTATTTATTTATGCAAAAATATATGAAAGAATCAGACATTTCTAAATCAAAAGTTACATGAGGACTAGATTTTATATTTGTACATTTTGGTGTTTTTAAAAAAAAAATGCAGTTACATAACTGTAGTAAGATTATTATTTTTTGTTAAGTAGTGTTTTATAGGCATAATTTAAAAATCTGATAATACATTTCCAATGTGTTACTACATACAAATCTGAAGTAAATAGTACCAGACGACTAGCATTGCTTAAAGTCACTTGAATTAAAGCTTTTCAGAGGGGCGACTAGCATTGCTTAAAGTCACTTGAATTAAAGCTTTTCAGAGGGGCGACTAGCATTGTTTGAATTAAGGCCCCATGAAGCAGTGCTGAACCGAGGTTGGAGAGTTTGCTGGGGAAGGGCAGTGGTATAAATAGCTTTATGAGGCTGAAGTGTAATGTTGCCCGAACAGCGAGCTAGTGAAAGGTGATCCGGATTCTGCAAAGTGTCATGTACTGAGAACACAAAGCCACACCTGTTTGACTGTAAGCTAGAACGGCACAGTAAAGCCTGATTGCAAACAGAGAGTGGGGCTTAGATTGCAACTAATGAAGGATGGAAAAATGTCTATAAAAACAATGGGAACCCTGCCAGGGCACACCTGCCTTTTTAAAAAAAAAAAAATATTATACTTTTTTTTATGAAGCTATTTTTGTTAGCCTACAAGCACAGTGAATAGGATTTATTAGACAGGGACGAAGGGAAAGGGCAAGGATGTTGCTCAGCATTGCTTCATCTGCTCATATTCGTTTCTTGCCACCTTGGAAACCCAAGGCTGATCAAAAAGTATGTTCTCAAGGAAAAACCTGAGCTTCCTGCTGGGTCTTAAGCCTTGAAAGTGTTCATAAAGTGATGTCTGTTTTTAATAACGTATGTTTTTAATTCTTGTATGTCAAATAATATTTGTGCAGCTGTTATTTGGTGTCATACTTTTTCAGTAAGTTTTATTTTAGAAATCGGACCTGCAGTATGTGACCTCTTGTGTGGAACTGTATTGTTGCAAGGAGCAGGAACGTGGCTATTGGGCTCAAAGAGTGATGTGTTGGCAAGCTGGAGAACAACAGCCGAGTCTCTACAGCCTAATAAAAATGTAGAGAATGTAAACTAACTGGACTGATAACATGTTCTGATATAGTGCAAAGAAGGCTTTACCCTAGAAGAAAGCTGTAAAGCTATATAGATTTTTTGAAAACAGGTACCGACTTCAAATTTCGTAGTTCATGCCCGAACTGTGATTTGAAAGCAAATATAGACCATTGCACAAGTTGCATATTTTTAGTCCACACTTAGCCTCCTGTCAGATAAGGATGGCTGTTTTCTGCAACTTTAATGCTGCTCAGACTGATAAAAGAATCACACATAGCAGCAGTCATTCCATACAATGGTCTAATAAAGCATGCACAGCTTTAATAACACAAGTCTTAATCCATGGTAGACAAACTGATGGGAATTGTATTACATCGCCTGCCTCATTAGGTTCCCCTTTATATGATTTAACAAGCAGAACTGACTTCTTTCATATCAATTACTCCATTTACTGTACACGCTGGTGTCTAGTGTCGATACTGATGCCACTGTTAGGAAGGTGCGTCAGAGCCCTGAACACAGAACTGAAGGCTGGTGATCGACCCTGCTTTCCAGGGTCAGAGACCATCATGCCGGATGCTGTGCCAAAAGAGCCAGACTCGTGTGACAGAGCAGACAGACAGTGTCTTCACATTGCTGCACTTAGCCAGCTACCGGGAGAGTTCATTACACTACCAACATGGTTGTCAGGTTTTCTGTGACACTTGTCATTATTTTTATATATATGTAAATCATAAATACATTATCCATATAATATACATTTCAAAACCTACTACAATTGCTGCTTTATAGCAAGGCCCTATTGTACAATATTTCAGTACTGATATTACATAGAACCCAACAAAATGGTGCGTATGTGCGGCAGAATTTTCAAGCACCCTTCAAATAGTTTTCTCTACGTTAAAACATCAACATTAAAAGAAGACACTGGTGTTAGAGCAGCAGTTGTAATAATTATTAATAAGTTGTCCCATTTTACACATAGATACTTGAGCATTTTTCAGAATTTTTCAAAATGACTACAGACTTCACAATATTATCTAAATAAGATAATACTGTTGCAGACATTAGTCCAAACTTTTCTCTTCTTTACTACTTAAAGTTTTACGTTTATGTAAGATGACTGGTTCTCTTTTGTGAGTTCCTTGACTATCCCCTAAGGATATTTGCTGGCATAACTTTAAGTTTGAGCCCAGTAAGTTATTTCTATAGAGATGTCAGACAATGTGCCTCTATGAACATATCACACCACCCGCTTGATCGTCCCATGTTCTCCGTATTTACACCACACTGTTGTTTACCAGGATTCTCTGTGGGATTCAAAAAAAGACGGGGGGAAAAGCATAGGGATTGTTTTTCAACTGGAACCCCCCTCCCTCCCCCACAACGAAATAATGAGGAATATTTCAAATGAGTCCGCGAAAGACAGAAGGATTTTGTCCTACATACAGTATGTTAAGTTATTAAAAGGCCTGATTATCCGTGTTCATCAGTAAACGGTTTATTATGTTGAACTTTTGAAATCACCTTTGTAATATGCAAGTGCCAGCGTCCTCGGGGAGTGGTCAGGACAGCTCCTGACAGCACTGTGATGTGTGTCTCAGAGGAGAGTGAGTGGTGACATTGCATCTGTATCAATGCTGCAAGGCAATTCAAGTGGTTACTGATATCCAGCGATTTATCACGTTCAAGGGATATCTGCGGATGGGAGGGGTTTATTTAAAAAAACAAACCTATTTATAAAATATGAGCAGCGTCATGATTGACACAGTGGAGAAAAGCCATGCCACAGATAGTTAACCAGTCAATGTACAGTACAAGTATTACTCCTTCAGAAAAATCATGTTCAACAATCCAGTGCAAAAAAGTTGTCATCTGTAAATTAGAGAAAGATAAAGCAGCAGCTTCGACACAAGTCAGAACTAAATGAATGTCCTCAGTTGTTTTTTCAAAGTGTATTACATTAACAGGTCTATTCTGTTTTGATAATGATAATGTGGTGCAAATTGTGTACTAAAATAAAAATACATTTGAACAAAACACCATAACAAACTATACAGCTTTTACAACAATTTATCATTAGCACTTTTTTTTTTTCGCAAAGGGAACTTGTACACAATTTGGTTATCAAACCAGAAAGAAAAAACAACTTATAGAAATGTAGGTGCTTGTAAGTAGTCTTTAGTTTTTAAATTGTAAAAAAGAAAATCTTCAGAAAAATGTGCCATAAGGCTCCCGTTGCAGAGCATTTCAAGTCATTCCAGGTTTTACTACAAACCTAATTAGTCATACATAGTTTATATAGAGTAATTAAGCATTTATTGCATTTATATGTACTGTAAGTTTACTTGCTTGCATATTATATTTTACCATCTATTACCTGACAAGATCAAAATAAAATGTGTATATATATATATATATATATATATATATATATATATATATATATATATATATATATATATATACTGTATGTATTTCAGGTCAAAGAAACAAGGACCATGGGTCACAAATGGAGATTAGATAAAGGGGCATTCAGAACAGAAAATAGGAGGCACTTTTTTACACAGAGAATTGTGAGGGTCTGGAACGAACTCCCCAGTAATGTTGTTGAAGCTGACACCCTGGGATCCTTCAAGAAGCTGCTTGATTCTGGGATCAATAAGCTACTAACAACCAAACGAGCAAGATGGGCTGAATGGCCTCCTCTCGTTTGTAAACTTTCTTATGTTCTTATATTGCATTACTGTGTATGTATATACATAGTAGTACAACATTGTTTGTTGTAACCCTTCTAGTGCTGTATAACAGGACAAAGCTGTCTGCAGATCCCCTATGTAGAGTTTACACAGGCTATCAGGTTGCATTGAAGTGTATACAGTGCTGCTGACCCCATTGTGGAGCGCTGAACGGCCAGTTCTAGGCAGACGTCACGCCTTACAAAACAAGATCCAGAGCTTCTCAGGGAGCCATTTACTAATTCCAAGGTGTAATGTACTGTCCACGAACACCATGTGAGCATTCACCTTCATAATAATATCAAAGACAAAACACAACCAGAAACCAGAAAATAACACAACAGCAGTGCAGTAGCATTGGCAACGTTTACTCAGCTCACTCTTCAAGGTCAGTAACATGCATTTCACTCACTCGTCCAGTCATTTTCTTTACAGAGTCAAAATATATATTAGAGGTCGGCACGGGTAGAGAATCCGGAACCGGGTACCTGCCGTGAAAAATACCAGGGTACCTGGGTCTCTACTAGGGTAATGTTAAAAAAAAAAAAAAAATCACATATATGAATGTTTTAAGTGCCTGATACACATTTAAATACTATATAGTACACATACATTTAGTCCCTTATGATCTGTAGACTTGTGTAGCCTTTTTAAGTACTGAAAACATAATAATAATAATAATAATAATAATAATAATAATAATAATAATAATAATAATAAACGTCTTAGTTTGAATACAGTTATTCATGTTAAATGCACTTCATGCTGCAGGATTCTTTGTGCCATATTCCACCATTGATGTTGTTGTTGTTGGTGTTGTTTTAAAACATGGCATCCAGGCATCTAGGAAAGCAACATTGTGTGGAATTTCTTTCCCAAAGCAGCATTGTGCAACGGAATTTGCAGACTCTGCCAAGGAAATATTTCTTTCAAAGGAGGAAGCACTAGCACAAATACTTTTCATTTAACCCAAAACAAATTAGGTAAACATTACGTAAGTGTGTGAGTAATGTTTTTCTCATACTGATTTAATTTTGTACTTTGCACCTTACAGATTTTGGAGTGAGTATGCTTTTTTTAGAGGTCGACCTCAATATATATATATATATATATATATATATATATATATATATATATATATATATATATATATATATAATATTTTGTTTTTTTAAGGCTATGGTAAGCTGAGATGTGATGTTTGTTTGAAGCAGCAGAACCTTTAACTTGCAGTACACAACCGTACATTACATTTGATAACATTTTGCTTTCAGGTGATTTTTCAGTACTAAAACCTATTAAACACAAATATTATGGAGCTGATTATAAACACATGCTCGTGTTATACTTTAGACACACCAAAGACACAAGTAAGCATTAGGGGCAGTCTGGAAATCCATTCCAGTACGAGGCTACACAGCAAGCAGATATGAGTCTTTAAAACAGAAGCGTATGTATCATTAGCATGATTAGAGCTCTGCGAATGTGCCGGTGCATCTAGACAGCCGTGAGCTTCAGTGTTGTGTTCTTCTGCTTTCCTACGATAGCCAGATTTCTTGCAGGGAAACAAAAGAAACCTAACCTCAAGTTCTGCCTTTATATGTCTGTGTATTAAAATGCACCTGCGACCCTCAGAGACTTTAAGGATTCATCCTCACAGTATTCACATCAGGTCATGGTGGAGCATAGCAGGCTTTCAGACGTGGTAAAGTTGACCCGTTCATTCTGTCTTGCGATTGTAATTAATTCCCTAAAACTGAAGCTGCAACAGCTGCTGGGACGGACCTTGTGCCATAACCCAACGATAACCCCAGGCATCGTTAAAAAAACAAAAAATGAAAGGGAAAAACACTGCATGGGGCACATTCTGTCATTTTTTCCCCTTCAATAATTGATTTGCGATGTTTGGAGCATTAATTCTGTGAACAGGTTTAAAATCTTAACTCTGCATGTCTGCTTCTCGCTTATTAGCCCCTACTGACAGACAACCAGTTTAGAGATTCAGTATGAACACAACACACTAATGAGCCTCAGGTAGTCCAGTTCTATTGGCTACTCAGTCTTTAATAGCCCATTTCCATCATTTCCAGTCATTCCTATGTGGACACACTCACCCTCTTTCCCAAGTTTACTTTTCTATCATTTCTCTTGTCTAGCTCTTCATCCTGGTGGTTTGGAATTTTGAGATGTACATGATTCCCCTGATGCTACTACTACCCCTGGCATGGAACTACTTTCTCATAATATCAGGGAAGGATACCAGGCAAGGTGATATGGTAAGTAACTCATTACATTGCTATCATTACACAGGCTAGGAGAGGCTATTAGAGGCTATGGAATGGGTATGGAACCATTGATATCTTGTAAAAACTGACTTGACAAAGTTTTGAGATTAACCAGCTACTAGGAACTGGGCAAGCACCTATAGGCAGATTGGCCTGCTCTTGTTTGTAAAATGTATTTTGTTCTTACTTGAGCTCTGAAACTCTATACAGTGTGTGTGTGTGTGTGTATATATATATATATATATATATATATCTATATATACTGAATTTCCTTTCTCTTTGTGACCTCATGGAAAGTTTTTGTGGAGGGCAAAAAAATACAGAAGGATACTGAGTTAGCGTGTGTGAATGCTGGTTTCTGTAAACTATACCTGACCACCTGCCAGCTATGTCTTCACAGCTTACATGAATATCATTTTTATTCTATTTGACATTCCATAGTGAAGACTAGATCTTAACTTGCCTTATGCTTTTTTCTTTTTTAAATTTAGTCGTTGCCAATTAGTTTTTATTATTTTCTCCCCAATTTGAAATGCCCAATTATTTTTAGGCTCAGCTCACCGCTACCACCCATGCAGCCGCCTCGGAGCTACAGCGTCGGAGGACAACGCAGCTCTGGGCAGCTTACAGGCAAGCCTGCAAGCGCCTGGCCAGACTACAGGGGTCGCTGGTGCGCGGTGAGCCGAGAACACCCTGGCCGATCTAACCCTCCCTCCCCCCGGACGACGCTCGGCCAATTGAGCGCCGCCCCCTGGGAGCTCCCGTCCATGGTCGGCTGTGGAATAGCCTGGACTCGAACCGGCGACGTCCAGGCTATAGAGCGCATCCTGCACTTTAGCGAGTGCTTTTACTGGATGCGCCACTCGGGAGCCCCTTAACTTGCCTTATGCCTTATCTTAATGTGTTGTAATTATCCTGACCCCAGCCTGGGACTTGACAACTCAGTGTTAAAGAGAAGTGGCTTGTTGCAAACAACACTTTAAAGAGCAACTTGGTAAGGGTTGAATATCACAGTCATCTTAACTAACATATTCTTTGTGTTGTTTAGATTCCCTTTGCATTGTTTTCTGTTTCATCCATCACATCCCGGTGTGTAACGCACCCCTCTGGCCTCAACATTCAGAGTACAGTACACCTGGTACACCAGAGTGTAACCATTAACCTGTCCCCCTGCAACACTCTAGTGAATGGAACAAATACAACGGGAGGAAATACCACAGAAACAACAAATAAATAAAATCTCACATCCACTGTGGGCAGAGCACACTTCAAAGAAAAGTCTGAGAACTCTGTATTAGATAGAATGCTCTTTAGATTGTGTTAGTTTAAGTGTGTTTACCTTATGGATCAAATAAAAGAGAGGGCGAGAGGAGAACATGAATATTATCTAACAAGAAACCTCTAATGGGTTGTCACCAGATCGCAAAAGGACGTTGTGGGCATTTGGGGTTAAAATATGGAGTTACTAATGGAAGATTGGAAGACATTAGATCCAATGAGCACAGCTACAGTATTGAATTTCCCGCCTCCTCTCTGCACCTCATAGAGCGCTTTGTTACATTATTATTTCTGATACAGCGCTACACCACACTGCTTTCAGCTGCATTCAGATTATCAGCAGACCTTCAGCGCCAACTTGTTCTCATGCTTAAAATTCTTGCCACTCAGGCACATTGTCAAAAAGGATAAGAAGAAAAGGAAGCTGTGTGACATCTCTGTCTTCGTTTTCACTGCAGAGAAACATCCAGAGGGCCTTGTAGCAGGGCAGGAGCCGAGGTTTTGAGCCGTTACACTGTCTCAGAACGACAAAAGTAGAGCGCCTTTTTGGAGAGAAAAAAACAGGAACTCCGACTAAAACACTGTCAATAGCATGTAGGACCGCAGTGGGGATCCAGTACTTTCTCAGTTTAAAATCCATGTTCTCAAAGCGTTATGTTTCTAATTACAAAGCATGTATGAGATATCGACCAATCACATTAAGGACAGATGTATAGATGCATAGAACATTGTATATGACAGAATTCTAAATAAAAAAGTAAATACTACGTTTATTAGTAGTTCCTGAATACAGTGTTTTTTTGGGGGGTTTAAGTTAATACACTGTGTGTACAGCGTCTCTTGTACTGTAATAACAGAACTCATTTTGCACAGTCTGAGCAATCGGAACCACTCAGTTTTGCTTTGCGCGGTCCTTTCACCAACACTGCACGAGGCGACATCTCTTATAATAATTAGAGACATCCTAAACTCCACATATCAACTAATACCCTTACCTGCTATTTGTATCTTCATTCGAATTAAACACACAGACTTTACCGTTTGCTTTGTCTCTGCCATGAAATAGAATCTTCACTCCTAGCAATAGCATAGCATGAAGAATGCAACTGAATTGCTCATTCCTTTCCATAAGAGGAAAGGCAATGCATGGGTATTTGGTCCTAACTAAGTAGATGAATTTGTAAGAATAATGCTCATTTCTTATGAACACACAGAGGTACTGAAGTGATGAAGATCTGTACCAGATTACACTGCCAAAAAAAAAAAATTGTCACGGCTGAATGAATTTAAATAGTGAATTATCTTCATGAATCCATATAATTTGGTATTAAATGAGATGTGAGGACTCTTTAACATGAAATGTGGTATACATAACGTAAGGGTGCCACAATGATAATCAAAAATGTGTTAAACACTAATTTAGGAATGCTACCAACAAATGACTGGAGTAAACCGACACTTCAGTGGTTTGCTAAGTATATGGGTAGCCTTGGCATGCATATTAGCCACAGTGAAACACTGTAGTAGAAAGTTACAGTAAATATTGCATGATTTATTGTGACATGCTTAATAATAATTGGCAGTATTGTATATTTAGTTAGGTTTGAACTAGCATGTGATTCCCTGTTAAATCCTATTGAATTCTCATGTGGTAAACTCATGATGCATTCCATACTTACACATATTAAACCCAACCTCTCAGTTCCCAGCAAAAAGTTGTCATTAACTGAAAGTTGCCAATAAGCGAAAAGCCCAATTTTTCAAGTGTATTTATATGGAACAATGATATATATTGTAGTTGTACAAATATGGCAAATACATGTGTTTTAAATGTTACAGTGTTAAAAAAATGAACACAAAATACTCAAACATAGAACTGTTTACTTCACGCGTGTGTAAAACAAAATAAAGGGAGTAGGCTTAAATAGTACTTCACAACGATGTACTACAATTGTCTTTACAATGAGTAAAGCAAACATAAAACAATATGTGTTCTACTTACAATCAATTCTAAAGAACACACTTTTAAAATAAGAACTTGTCCAACGTTGTCTGCGTTTCACAATGAACCACCTCCCACTGTAAATCCATCTCAATTTTGTGTGCAGCTTCCTTGCTAGTTTCAAAGCCACGATTCTGCCTCAGTCAGTGTGTTATGAAAGCTGCATGAAGTATGAGCATAAATCATGCAAGTGTGCTCTGTAGCACTGGCAACTAGTAATAAAGCTTTCAATAAGCGGCGTGCAGTTGCTAATATCAGAATTCCATTAACATTAAAGTCTGTGGGACGGGATTGGCTCCTTGGAAAATGTTGTTAATAACCGAAAGTTGTCTTTATCAGGGTTGCTAATAACCAGCATCTACTGTATATATACACAGTACAGTACTTGAAAACCAAACCATGTTAATAAGGTAATCTGTGAACAAGTTATATTCTCACAAGGTTTTTGGAGAAACATTAAGATTAATATTAATCAGAAGTGCCTGCACCTTAATCAGAAGATGCATCTTAAAGCACTTCTACTGCTGTTACCACGAAACAAACCCAACAGTCCAGTTGTGTGTTAGACTGCAGTACGTGCATAATCCTGTAGATGGAGACATTGTTTGCTAAAACAATACTGTTTCATAATTGAGACAATCAAGTCTATTTCTTTTTTGTGACACAGCTTGGAAGATATTCTTCAGAATCTTAAAACCTTGCTGCTGCATGTTGCATACTGTATAAAGAAACCTTTTTCTCAATATGTGTCTGTATAAAATTTTATATTATAGCACCGTTTTGTGCATAGACTGTTAGGCAACAAAGCACCCAGTGCAAACTAGATTATGAAAAGGAGGCATTAAACATGACTAGATTTTAAGAGCAGGACTGTTTAATATACTGTACAGCGCCCACATGCTACACAGCATTGGAAAGGGTCGTTTCACTGCTCTGGATTTTGACAATTGTAACCACAACAGTTCAGGCTGCCCAAGGTCCTCTCCTTGTGAAGCAGCGAGACCTCATTTTACTGTTACAATAAACAAATACAAAAATCTGCTTCTGATTAAACCGGACGAATTGATGAGGCAACTTGTTTTTAGAACTCTTCAGGAAAGGGGAGTTTTCTTCTAGTAAATGAATGAAGGAGGGTGGGATTGGGATTGTGGCAGCACAGTGAGTGTATGTCTGTGGGGACTTAGAAAACCGTAATGGATGGGGTTTTATCTCTCTCTCTAAGCCACCGTGCCACCCTGAGGTGTTTTCACCTCACCTGAAATAACTTGGTTGGACTTCACAAAGCAGACAGGCAGTAATTTCAGATTCCGTTAATATGCAGGCGCTGTAATTCCACTGACACACAAACACATGCTGCGGTTACCGGACGCGCAGCGAAAACGACACAAATAAGCTCCAGACCGTTTACAGAGAGCACAACTCCAAACCACATTCCTTCGTAATCCCCCCAGGGGGTGGAAATGTTCATTTGGTTTGTAAGACATCCAAATATTAGCATCTGCACACATTAGGACAGCAGAGAAACATAAATTACATGATGAAACCTCTTTCATTCAAAACCCTTTTCTCTGTTTATTTTTGTAAACATTTCCTTTGTAAAGGCACATGTGGTGGGAAGTGGTTTACATTGCTCCATGAGAATTACATTTCCTTACATTCCACACTGAGGCTTTGTCGAGTAATATGGAGCTGGCAGGGACACTGCTGATCCGCCTGCCTTGAAAACGCTGCTGTTAATTACGATAAACAACAATTAAACCATTCTGTTGCATAAAAAGGTCATTACCCGGAAAGTGGTGGTTTGATAGTCTCAAATGTGCCTGTGCCAAAGCACCCCTCCTAAACCACAAAGAAACATCAGAGCTTTTGAATGGAAATAATCTTGTGCTGTTGATGACTTCTGTCTGCTTTCATTGTATGCACTGTGGCCACAGAGTCTATCTGCATACAATAGAAAGAAATGATCACTGAGCTGCTTTATATCACAGGCATGTTGTGGTGCTGGGGCTGAAATACATACAACATACAGTACATTTCATTTGTGGTGTTTAGGTCCCTTGACATTTCAATGCTTTATGTCTGCTGCTGTCCCATATGGGGTGATGTAAACACTTTGTAAGACAGAATTTCTGCTTATTATTTTCCACTCTTCTAATTGGACTTTGAACACCCCTTTCAAATGCTCTGCCCCAACTTCACCTGCATCTCCTTGTGCAGTGCAAACCAAAGATCAGATCTACTGTTGATTTTGTTTTTCCACCAGTGACCACTAAGCTTAACTGGTGAAGTAATTTCACAGTATAAGCAGGCTCTGGTTCTAACCATGAATAGGCCTGTCACTGTTTGAGTGAACTTTAGAAATTACTTTGTAAAGAGCATCCAACATAATACATTCTACTCTTAAGTATTCTCCTACTGAGCATATTACCAACTTGGATAATAAGAACATACACAAGTGTGTGTGTATGTGGTGTGTTTAACCGTCACATGACATTGTAAAGAATGGCAGAGAAAATATACTGAAGATAATTAAAAAAGACTAATAAGCTAGGGGCTGATTGGAGAAATAGGCAAACATATAGCTAACAGTGTCGTTCCACTCTTCAAACCAGCAAATCAGTGTTTGGCTTGATTTTAAATACTACATTTGGGTAAACCTGGGAGGCTTTGTGGTCCAATGGTTAAAGAAAAGGGCTTGTATCCTGGCGGTCCCCGGTTCAAATCCCACCTCAGCCACTGACTCACTGTGTGATCCTGAGCAAGTCACTTAACCTCCTTGTGCTTTGTCTTTCGGGTGAGGCGTAGTTGTAAGTGACTCTGCAGCTGATGCATAGTTCACACACCCTAGTCTCTGTAAGTCGCCTTGGATAAAGGCGTCTGCTAAATAAACAAATAATAATATATTGTGGAGGAATGATATCTTTGCAGAATAAACTATGAAAAGCCTTAGTGAGAAATGTGTGCTACTGGTGTCTGCTACAATGTTATAAAGTGAACAGCTGTATGCCTAAAGCTATAAAACTGAAGGAAAAGAACAATTTGATCATTTATTGTGATTGGAAAATATAACTTAATTTTGTCAAATTATTTAGATACAATCTTTGGGTCCTTAAATTGAAAATGTTACTAGTTGTGTAACATTAAGGGCCCTATATTTGGTAAGACAAGACATTTATAAAGCTTGGAAAAAACACACACACATTTTATATTCCTTTGAACTTAAAAAAAACGTAACTTGTAAATGTTGATTTATAAATAACAACTCCATTAGAACCTACATTAATTATGTCTAATATACTGTGCAGGTGGAGTGACAGCTTATAGATCTGAAGTCCACAGAGTTCTATAAAAAAAAAAAAAGCAGGCCTAGTCACTCAGCTTTGTAACCGTGGGCCCTGGCTCCAGGCCTCATTTCATTTATATATTTCTTCCTTGCGGGGGAAATAACTAAATAAATAAATAACTAAATAAATCCAATCTTTTTGTAGATAGAGGCAAAGTCGAATGAAAAAGCAAACAGGAGGCATTGTCTTCAGCGTTGTGCTTACACTTCGTGAGCCCTTTAATCTGGAATAATGTGCTGTCGTACCTGATATGGCAGGACTTTGTTTAGTACCGCTTCCCTTTAACGTCTCCTGACTCGCTAGATTTTCCAAGACAGCGGAGTAAAAAATAAAGCACTTGTGACTCGCGTTTGGAAGATGCACTTCAGCTTGTGACATCCCAGCCTGTGACAGGTGACAGTACAAAAAGGTCATGTCACTTTTAACTGGGTACATTAGATCATGCTGATTTCCCCTGTGCCTTAGCACAGTTTGAATCGCAGGCTTGATTTAAAGCAGTGGTATCGTAATTGTTTTTTCTCCTGCCCGTGAACTTTGTGCACATTTTGCTAATGATGTTCGGAGTGTGTTTGCTGTTAGTTTACCTCTTGTTTCTCGCTGTGTGGCTCTGGAAGGCACAGTATGTTTTCCAGTCCCCTTGTCTCATTGGTTTACACTTGGTTCTGAAGATTACTGTGTGTGAGACTTTACTCACCGTGCGACTGCACAGCTCCCTGGTATACTCCATCACTACCTGTCACAGAATAAAAATGCCACAGAGAGACGGTTATTATTTGTGCAGCCTATTAGTCCACCGCTCAAGACCTGTGACCCGTGTTTTTCAAAGGAATGGTGGAGCACCACTCTACTCACTCTGTAATGACCAGTGAGCTTCATTAAAAAGCCTTCTCATAGGACTTGTTTTAGCAGGTTAGGTATGCTGCAGTATAAAGAAAATATAACTTGATATACTTTCCAATTACCTGCAGTGCCTTGAAACCATCCATTCATTGTTTTGGTTATACAGGAGTTCTAATAATAATAATACTAATAATAATACTATCACTAATATTAGTAATAATAATAATAATAATAATAATAATAATAATAAATGCAACCAAGTTACAGAAAAACATACCTGAACAACATGCATTTGAAGTCACTTTCCCAGTCATAAACAATGGTAAATGCTTTTAACAAACACTGTAACAATGACATAGTGACTCTTACCATGCTTTAGAATTCTGTAAATGCGTGAACATGACAATAAGTAAATGACCTTAAGGAGCTTTTGATTCGATGTTTACTTTGACTTGTGAACATAAAATCAATGCGTCGTTTCCTTTTCTGTAAGAAAGAGAGGCCTTATAAGGGCTGTGACACTGCAACATAATCTGACGGTGCCTTTGTATGGGTTACTGCAAAATGAATGAAGTGTTATCTTGTTTGTTAAACACCCCTATAACATTATATATGTGTTCAGCTGACTTTTCTGAACACTGGTAAACATTTGGCGTGCAGCTTGCCAGGAGAATACCATGTGTATGCAATACTGAATGTTACTGTAAGTGTGCTGGTCAGTGGGGCTCATTGCTGGCGATGGTGCCTCATGATTACACCACAGTTTATTTATTTATTGATTTATTTCAGTCAGGGGTGGTTAAAGGTTATCCCAGATTGCATCCAGATTCGAAACTGGGTACAAGAACACCCTGGACTTGGAACATAATAGGCCCCAGTTACAAAAAAACAAAGTATTCGTTCACTCACATACACCCAGGACCAGATTGAGGCTACAGCTTTTGTACAAAGTTAATTAAAATTAAAATTGAAAGTAACATATTAAAATCAATGAGAATTATTTATATTGACAACACTGAAGGCACTGAAAAAGCCATTCAGTTTGAATTCATTAAGTGTGTTTTAGAATTTCGAAAGGAGTGATAGATTATTATGTGGTGACTGTTATGTTATTGTCTAATGTTCTGTTATTGATAGGGATGATGCTTTTTTCTGTTCAAAATAAACACATTCAAACACATTCATTTAAAAACGAGTAAATCATAGATTTGAATGTAAACAATAACAAGTAGTTGTCATGCCGTCAAAAACCTATAAATACCTCCAATGTTTTGATTCAAACACAGGCTCCCTTGAGAAAGATATGTGCAACATATCGAAACGTTGGGCAGCTGGCTCTTTGAGCTAAATATATATATATATATATATATATATATATATAATATGTCAGATTTTAATTAAAAAAGAAAAAAACAGAATCCAAATGAAAGAAGGAAAGGGCTGTGTTTAAGCAGACAGCGATCCAAGTCTTGAACTGATTTATGCTGGTTAAGCTGTACTGCTTCAAGGCAACATGTTTTTTATTGGTGGCAGGCACTTGTTTCTGTGTACAACAACAAGGTCGTTTTTGTTTTGTTTTCAACCTACCCCTTGGGCAGTGCTCACTGAATGTCATGGGAGGGACATCTCTCTCTTTCTTTCATTTACTTCTTTTTTGTTTTGTTGCAGTGGGCATGCATCAGCCATACTGAAAAGCACAGCAAAGTGAAAACAGCAATACATACTTCACATTATTGA
Source organism: Acipenser oxyrinchus oxyrinchus (assembly GCA_030684275.1). Lineage (NCBI taxonomy): Eukaryota > Metazoa > Chordata > Actinopteri > Acipenseriformes > Acipenseridae > Acipenser > Acipenser oxyrinchus. The sequence goes on from CM060247.1 coordinate 104,724,736, forward strand.
CTACTTTCAGATGCAGTCCTTTTTGTAGACAGGAGCCCACTGTGAGGCTTGAACTGTGGATAATTTTGGATAATTATCTGGGCTTTACTGCTGCGTTCAAGAAACAAGCCTTAAACTAACCCACTGGATCTATAAGTGTTATTGATTAAGTCATGCACTATTACCACAACACCAGTCCTGTTTATTGAAGTGTCTTTAACTCTTTATCTCCTCTGAATAATGGATCTAAAAAGGAAACAGATAGCTTTTAGATAAACAAAAATGGCATTGCTTTATACACAATTTCTCTTGTTGTTTATTTGTTTTAGTATTTCACTGAGGAGGGGAAAGCCCTTGAAATATAAATTGCTGTCTCCTAGCAGCTCTTTCAGTTGATGGGTCTCCTGTTTTAGGTTTTATAGATGGGGGAGGTTATCCTAGCACATGGTGGAGTTTTTGTATGTGTTATTTTATTTGGGTCAGCTGCTGTGAAAGGACCACTTTCTCACTCGCTCAAAATTCCACTGCAGAACAGTTAAATTGATCCAATATGTGATTTGAACATTCAGAGTGCATTTTGCTCCCATAATAAATACCCATTCCAGTTAAAAAAGAGGCTTATTTTGTCAGCATAATGGTATAGCTTCCTACTCTAGGTGCTGATTTCTACAAAAAAAATGCTCTATGCTTTAGAAGGTTGAACCATTGAAATGGACAGTGTGTTAAATCATAAGATAACAATGCCTGTAAAATGCACACTTTAAGACGCATGGTGATGCATTATATTAAAGCAGACCATCTTTATAATTTTGTAAATTGTTGTTCTTGGGGGAGGGGGGGGGGGATTCAATAGAGGAGGTTGGGGCTAGTTGTATGGGGCATGGGTTGTGTTGTAACACCTTCATTGAGAGGTTTACCATGGTTTGTCATGCAGAAATGTATTTATCTGTGAAGAACAACACAACACACCCATCACAGCCCCTTCTGTATCAGGTCTGGACAAAAAGAAACCATGTGAGTTTTAAACACTGTTACAACAAACCTGATCACTTTAGTTTCAACGTACCCCAATTCCATCAGTCAATTTGGTTGATATAACCAGTGATGGACTTTAAGAAGGTAAAATGTTATTTAAGTACATGAAAATCCCATAAACATGGACCCTGTGATTATTATTATTATTTATTTATTTATTTATTTATTTATTTATATTATTATTTATTTGGCAGACACCTTTATCCAAGGTGATGCAGCCTCACACAAGCTCTTCATATGATCTCATTAATGGAAGGTAGTAGTGGTCTGCATAGGCTGTAAAAAGCTACACATTTCTGTTTCATTGTTCTGAGACTAGTGTGATTGCTACAAGCAAATGCAAATCACAAATTCAAATCAAATGTAATTCTTCTGCACATAAATTTATATTAAACAAAAAAACACTTAAATGTTTGGAGGAATGGTCAAAAAAATGTGGTCAGATATTATAAATACTTGGTAGAATTTGGTAGAGGCTAGAGCCTCACTGATATACTTTTCAGCTGTGTCATTCTGTTCGGATAGAATATGAAATAATATGAAATAACCTTAATTGTTTCTTCAAATGTATAGTTTTTTATAGTTTCTGGTAGGTAGCATGTTTACAAAATAAATATGGCATTCAAACAAAATATTATTATATTATTATTTAGTTTGTGTGTGTGTGTGTGTGCATGTGCGTGTGCGTGTGCGTGTGCGTGTGCGTGTGTGAGCGCGTGTGTGTGTGTGTGTGTGTGTTGAGCTACATTCCATGAGGTCACATCTGTGTTTCTTGTTTCAATGGCTTTGCCAGTTGATTTTGAGTGTGTTGGAATTACTATTGTTCCATCAGATTTGGACCACTGAACCACATAGTTGCCGGCCCACGCCACCGCCCCTATCTGTCTCAAAGCCAAATGAAGTTTTCATCCTGGGTGGGTGTCAGGGTGTTTGGGAGAGGGGTGTGGGGGGGGGGGTGTATGGGATAGTGGAAGAATGTTCCCCCGTCATCCCTGACAGAACAAAAAGCAACCTTTCTTATTTTAATCCTGACAATCGGTCTCTTTTATTCATTTTTTTTTCTCCTTTTGCTTCCAGCAGCAGACAGTGGAGGACATGCTAGAGGACGAGGATGAGGAATATGACAAAGATGACAAGGTAATTATCTTCTCTAACATTCTGGTACCTTGGGACTGGCATTTTTAGTCATGACACTGTTTTACAGACTTACAAAAAAAAAAGAAATCTTTAAGCCACTACCTCTTTAGAAGAAAAAATAATTGAACTGAGCTGTTTATCATCCCAACAATGTCTGGTGTGCATTGTGAGACAGGACAGAGGACTATAAATCCACTTTCTTTTCTATTCTTCAATCCACCAGGAACTGCAATAATTCAGCCTGCCTCCCAGCTTGATAACTTTTCTGAAGGCAGCTGCAGTGACGCTGCATTTGATGGACACTCTTTTTATAACTAACATCACCTTTTTCATCCGGTCCCATAGGTTTTACATCTGGTGAATAAAGGGTCTGTTTATCTTTGGTGGTGTCCTGTATAATACAGTACATACTGACGGTATATAGACATACATACTTTACATCATGTGCAGTCCTATTGCCGATAGATGTATACAGCCATAGAAAATGGGCAATAAAAAGTTTGCTTCAAAAGAGAAGGATGCAAGATGCAAATTATCGTATAAAGCTGTTATAACTTTGAAATTCAAATGAGGGTGCTGGATTCTGAGCAAGCCTCCCGCAGTTAGATTCAGAATTGCGATTATTATTCCACATAAGAGGAACCCATTATTATTACACAGTGGACTCCAGCGCTACAAATAGCAGGAAACTACAAAGGCTACAATTTACCAGCTCTCACTTTATTCATTTTGATCTAGCACGCCGCTCAACTGTTAGCATTTCATTTTAGCTGTTGGTAACTTGAAAGGCTGTATTTTTCTTCTTCTTTCTCTGTACTTCTCTTCTACCAAACCCCCACCTTCCCTCTTAGCCCTTTGCTATTGCTTTATTCCCAGTTAAGTGTACAACAAATGGGAGTTTTAAGGCTGAGCAAATGTGTCTTTTCCATTTGCTAGCAGGTAGTGACCTCTTGTTCTCATTACCTTTTCTGTTTGCTCAAATTGTAAAATATTGAGGTCAGGTCAGAGGAGGCCTTTTATAGGATGAAAGTAAAAAGATTAATAAATATGCCAAGGCCTCATTTTAATTGAACCTGAAGCATATGTTGCAAGTATGTGAAATATGTCCCAGATGTTTAACCTTGGCCAGTGCTTGAGCTTTCCCTGTGCGCCACAAGGCAGCTATTAGCTTGGTAACCTTTGGTCCCAGGGCTAAATGGGGTATTACATGGCACAAAACTGGAGCACCTGTTTTCCATTCAATGAGGACCCCTTGCAGGCTCTTCCTAAACCTCTACATGTGTTTTCACTTAGCTGATTGTTGGGCGATTGTGAAAAGTGTTTCTTTGGAGCCAACGTAGATATTAGTAATTTTGTCTCAATGAAAGGGCAGGCCAGCAGCTAATTGATGAGGACTGTTTGGCTGTAAAGCAGGTACCTGAAGGAGAGAAAAAAAAGTACTTCTTTAGTACATTTCGTTTATTAAACTGTTGCTAGGGCTCTGAATGGTTTACATTTTGGTATTCACACCTATTTTGTAATTTCTATTTTCCATCATTTGAATTAATCCAGGACTGTGTTTCTTCCACACTCCAGTCTTGTTAATAAAGGGTTTAATGTGCACATCATTAACTTTACCAGACTTCTCTGGGGAGCTTTTGTAATGTTACACTAACAGCAGGTTCAAAGGTCAAATGTCAGAATAGCATTTTGGACACTTTAAAATTCGAATGGAGTTTACACATTCCTTAATGTTGAAAAGAATACATTATGTTCCAGTACCTATGGTATATGACACTATTGTTAATGATGTGCTGTAAATTTACAATTCTCTTATGTAATCGTTTACGTAAAAGGTTGCCTTCAAATTATTATTATTATTTTTTTTTTTAAACCTCCAGATTTGGTTGAGAAAACTGTGAAAATGTAAAAAGGTGAAACCAGAGTATGCATGGGCATTTAAGAGGATGCTCCGCATGCAGTAGATGCATATCATGGTTATCAGAAACATTGTATATTTGATATCTAAGTAGGTTTCTAGAAGTATAGATTCACACAGTGTTTTATAAATGTGCTTTAGTGCAGGCTGCAAAAAGTAAATACCTCAAAGTTTGAGCTTCCAACCCAGTTAAAAGGGCTGACAGAAACATGGTTACATTGCAAGTTAAAAATACCATCTAAATTAACCAAACTTCATGACCTGGGGTTATGATGACAACGTAAAGTGAGGATAATTGGGCTTAATTGTATCTCTGTTTTAGGAAGCATGTTGCTTTTTGATTTGAACAGCATGTTCATTGCTGGAGGGGGATCTCTATCCCCTCCAGCAATGGAAATTCAGGAAAGGACACCACATTGGTTCTTTAGAGCTGTGTGTTTATTGGGTTTGGTTGCGTTCTAGACATTTAGCCATTTAAAAGGACAAATCAAAAGAATCACGTGTGTTTGTGATGGTACTGTGCATATACTTGTGTTTAACCCTCCCCCTCAGTTACTACAGAGACTGGTACAACATGCAGGTGACTCCGTGTACATTACCACCTTTCTATCAACCTAGCATGGCTGGAACCCATTTGTTGAGAAAAACAAAATATTTGCATATAAAGGCATGTGAAGAGGGGATGATGATTTATTTTATGCAAGCGGTTTGGATGGTATAAAATGGGTAACTAGCCTGCACATGTATTTATTTTCTGGTAGTTCTGGGTATACTGTATATAAAGTAATCTAAAGTCAGGTTACTTCATTTAGTTTACATGAAGTCCTGAATCCTGTTGCAAACAAAGAAGGCAATGTGAAATTCATGACTACATAAATTACTGGACTGCAATGCACTTGCCTGCAAACTATATTATTATTATTATTATTATTATTATTATTATTATTATTATTATTATTATGTTGATGATGAAGTGGTCATTTAGCAGATGCTTTTATCCAAAGCACTTTACGGACTAGGGGTGAACTATGCATCACAACTGCTGCTGCAGAGTCACTTACAATAGGACCTTGGTTTTGTGACTTGCTCAGGGTCACACACAGTGAGTCAGTGGCTGGGATTGAACCGGGAGCCTCTTGGTAACAAGCCCTTGTTCTAATTAATTATAATATTTGAGTCTGGTTAATGTTTTTTTTTGTTTTTTTTTAGGAAAGGATGCATTCCTGTATTTAATGAAATACATGTGTAACTTTAAAAGACACCTTCAGCCATTACCATTTTCATAACAACAATAAACTGTTGTGTGAGGGAAATTTCATTTAAACAAAAGCGTGCCCTACAATTACTGCATATAGAGGATATTTCTATAAGTAGATGGAAGATATTTCTGTCCCACGTATTGGCACAGAATTGGAGCATCTGTGTCCCAGTACTTGCTAAAGGATGGTGTTTAACACAGATATGTTTCAAAGGTGTTTGCCGTTGCTGCTGTGAGGCTGAGAATGAAGATAATATCAAATAAAAAAACACTAATCATGTTTCTATTAGCATTAGGAGACAGTAATGGTAATATAATAGACTAACAAAACAGCTGTAATGCACTGATACTACAAAGAGTCTGGATTTGTGCAGCAATCAGCGCACAGGGTGTTGGCTCTCCCAGTATCGCAGCTTCAGTGCCTCGGGGTGGTTGTGTACGCTCTCCTTCCATCAGGATGACCCCTGGGTCTGCACTTTCTTAATCACAAGCTTCAGATTTCACACGCTGGCAATGCGTCTGCTTTTCTAATGGGTTACATTAGCCAAAATGTGTCACCTTTTTGCACCGTGTAATGCAAAATCAGATCTGAATTCATGCACAGCTATGTCAGTGGGAATCTAAAATTACAGCACGGCTTATCTGTAGATAACACATGGAAAAATAAACTTGCAAGTCTGACAGATTTCTCCCCGATTCCCCCTGATAGCTCTGTTGTGGTATGTAATTGCACCAAAGAGTGTGCTGGGATTATTTTAATACTTTAAAACCTGAGACTACAAACTTGTTTCCAGGCTATTCAGGCTTGCGATATTTCATGCATGTCCTTGGGTATGAAGATTTCCTAGCGCTAGAGAGAATGAAAAAAAAAAAGTTTGAAAAGCTTTTAAGGTTTTTTCATTTTTTCTCTAAAAATTAGATAAGCTTTACGCAATAACAAAAAAAAAAAGTTTCAGTCAGAAACAGAACTGTTATTTAAATATGCAAATAAATACGAAAACAAAAGCAGAGGTGCCAAGAAAAGGCACAAAGTGAGGTTTCAGTATGTTTGAAATAGGCTCTTTCTAGAAGACAGAAGTAGGCAGATAAGACAACATCTGCTGACCTGCGTTAAAGAAACTGGCCCTTTATCTCTGCAGTGAAATTGTCATTTATTCTGGCGTAGAAGGTCCCGGGTTCAATCCCTGCTAAGGGCCTTGCTTCCCTCAGGTTATGTATATTCATTTGAAAATGATTGACGGCGGCTTCCTGCCTGTTTGAGTCGATACACTGAATGGTGGTAAGTGTGACTGTGTGGTTGTGTGGTGTAGCTGTTTGAGTCGATACACTGAATGGTTGTAAGTGCGACTGTGTGGTTGTGTGGTGTAGCTGTTTGAGTCGATACACCGAATGGTGGTAAGTGCGACTGTGTGGTTGTGTGGTGTAGCTGTTTGTGTTCTTGCTGTTGAAGGTGCTTCTGGTGGCTTCCTACACTGTTGGGCGGGGGGATGTTATTTCAGAAGTCCAAATCAACCAAAGCAGGGCACAGATTTCCCTCAACCTTTCTAACCTTCGTTCTGTTTTGAGCAAATCATAATCCTAAAAAGCTCAAAAAACATTAGAAAACTAAGCTTAGTTTTAGTTTTGAATGAATACTGTTGCTGCAGGTCTGTAATGTTCCTGGTCATGTCGTAAGATAAATAGCAATAGTTTCCTTATTGCACCACCTGTATAATTCCTATTTAGGGTTTAAGTCCAGTCTTAATGTTTCTCCATAGTATTAACATTGTGGGTTTGGTTTTGTCTGAGCTTTGACAGTTCTACAGTAAGATGTTATTAGACAATTGTCTTTACCTACTGTTTTACCCGATGTACTGTCTTTTTAAGAATATGTTTTACTGGCTTGGTGTACAGCTCTTTTAGATGACTTCTGTTATAACAGAAGGGAATTTATCATCATGAGAGGCACACATCTTGCAATAGCATTGTACCTGTGGGGACTGGCTCACAAGTATAAGCAGCCCCCAGGAACAACATACCAAATCGCAAGACAATGCTTAGCAATCTCCGCTTGAGAGGAGTTTGTCCATCACCTTTTATGAGCACCTAATTCCTAAACCCTCACACAATGAGGGGCGTTGATGGAAGTGAGCAGGACACCTTATAGCAAGACCAGTGGCAATAGACAAGCAATGAATAGTGGCCAGGAGATGGAGCCAGAGAATTGAAGGGTGAGGAGTACTGTAGATAATTACTTGGATATGATGGACATGTGACTAATAGGCCGATTTGGCAAGAGGCCGTAGAGGCTCCGCTCAAACTGTAAAGAGATGGTAGCTCCTGCTGCTGGTTCCTGTAATGAAGATGATACTGATGAGAGACGAGCCTTAGATATATTATCAACCAACTTTCTGAAGCTCATAACTTACCGTGTCAGAAAGGTGCAGCCACAGGGCCATCTCCAGCAGTGATGTGGTGTAAAAAGAAGCTGCTTGAAATTAAACTGAGAACAGATGCTGGGATACTACGCTGGCGATTGTGGTCTGACGGGGAACTGTGCTCTGTGAGTGAGGATGGTTCCACTGGACATCAATGATGCCCACTCTAGGTAGAACAGCTTACTATTGGTTAGTCAGGAAAAGGTTGTTTTAGCTCAAGAGTTTTTGACAGAATTAACCATAATATATTTAAGCTATTGCAGAAACTGATTTTGTAGTGTAGTTTTCCTTGACGTTACCAGGTAATACAGTGCATATTATAAAGAGTAATTTATAAGCAGCTATATGTCTATTTACATTCTGTGCATGAGGGCCTCATTGGTAGACAGCTCTAGGCCGAAGTGGCTACACTTCAGATTTAAGCCAAATTTTTTCAACAGTATTTATTTAAGCATGATGTAGGGATACACATCTTGTATCCATTCATTTGCAGAACAGGTATGTGAATAAAATGCATATTGTCAGAACTACTGTTAAAATCATTTTAGCAGGCCCTCCTCTTGTTATGAGCACCATTAAAGGGAAGTTTATTTTGATATGGCTGCCATTTTGAGCCTAGAGGAATGTGTCCTTGCTGCCCCAATTCTGGAGAAAAAAGAACTGTTCGTACAGCATAAGGCCTGTAATCCTAGTGTGTTGAGCAGTGGTCTGCTTAAGCCAAACACTAGCGTCTATACCCCTATAGCACGTATCTCTTCACCTTCAGAAGTGTGTAGTGTGCTTAATGTTATTCAATGTTATTATGGAAAATGCAGGCTGTTCAGTGTAGGCAGTTAGGATTATCCAGGCAAGTTCAAAAGCAGCACAAAACCAGGTAAAAACAGATATAGATAATAATGATAAACTCAATACTGGAACCACTCCCACAGATCATAAAACGGGAAAGGTGAACAATAAACAAAATGACATTGAAGCTGTACTTGCTCTTATGCCCAGGGTGTGATTTCTGTAGTGCCTGGACAGTCACAGGCCTGGGTTGGTATTTGCAGTAACATGGTTTTCCACACAGAGGTTTGAGAAGTGCTAAGGGTTATTTACCTGGTAAACAGCTATTTATATGGGATAAAAAAAAGAAGTATTCCCCTTACTCACCTGAGGATCACTTCTGAAATAAATAATGTATTCAAACCTAGCTTCGAAACGAAGCATCTGCTTCTTTCATGTGGCTCTGGCAACGAGCCAGACGCAGTTATATCCGTAACGGAACTCGATTTTCTATTATAGTTACTAATAGAAAGAGTTTTTCTTGAAAGATGTAAGTCTGATTTTATTCAGAAAATCTGGGAATCATGATATTTTTCAGCTTTTAAAGATTTTCCACACAGTAAGATTTTCCACACAGAATTCAGGGCAGCCGCACACAAACCTATTGCCATGAAGAAAGGTTTTATTCCACAACTCATAGAAAACTTTGGCCTTAACCCCATTTGTCCAAATGATTCGAATGAGATAATTCCCGCTTTATCACTCGAAGTGCATGCACAAAGAGAGGGTCCCCATATTCACGTAATAATCGCACAGTACATGAAAGGATACAAAGAGTGCATGTTGAAAGTGTGGTGAAGATTTCTGCAAAACCAAGACAGTTATCATGATTTACCACGGTTTACCAGTGCTTCTCTCTCACTTTGACTTTACCTTTACATCTTTAATATGCATCTGCTGTAGTACGGTATATCTCAGTAAACATGTCAAAGGCAAGGGACAATGATAGAAGTGACGACTATGTATTTGTTTGACATTTTGATTTGGTCTTGCCACCCAGTTTAAATCGCAGGGCTGTGGAGGTCAGTGAATCCAGTTTTACAGGAGTGGCGCACTAAGGAAAGGGATCCTTTTGTTTTGTTTGCAGTTCGTTCTGTTCAATACGATCTCAATACAATCAATGGATATTCTGTTGTTGAAATCTATACATGGTACAGTAGCAGGCATTACAGTAGCAATAAAACAAAAGGACTGGAGCTTAACAAATCTAAGTAGTTGGTGGGGGTCATGTATTTTCAAAGCTATGGAACTTTGCAATCCAGTATGTTTAATACGATTACCAAGGCCCTTCAGAGGAATGTAATTGATGTCTCTTATTATAGAACTTAGGCAGCTTCAGGCAAACCCCTCCCATGCTCTTCCGCCCCGCACGCTTGCATGTGGGTTAAAGAATTCTTCAACAGCCGACTCCGAAGTGCTGCCCCAGTTTTCTGTCTCACACAGATTTTCAAGTCCTTATTCTGTGGGAACAGCGTCTTTGCATTTCATAATGGAAATATTGAATCCTGTTGCCACTGGAAAACTAATGCAATGATGCATGAATATGAAGGCACAGAGGAGACAGTCAGTAGTCATCTTTACACTGTGTGTTAGGCCGTATTGCAGAAGTGTACAATACAAGTGGTTAGGCTAAGATTATATAATGTCCTAGTTAGACCTCACCTAGAGTACTGTGTGCAAGTTTGGTCACCTCACTACAAAAAATACATCATGGCACTTAAGAAGGTACAGAGAAGGGCACCTAGGCTGATCCCAGGACTTACTGACACGAGCTGCTATATGAGGAAAGGTTAAAGTAATTAAATCTCTTCAGCCTAGAAAAAGGAATGGAAAGAGGGGGCTTGATTGAAGTCTATACAATCAGAAATGGAATTGATAAAGTTAACCCACTACTTCAGATTTAGCACAAGATGGCGTAAAGGGAAGCTGAGTAAAAGTAAGTTTAGAACAGAAGGTAGGGAGCACTTTTTACAGAGTCATACATGCATAAAATAGCAGACCAGGTGGCATAGAAGGACCTAAAACACTGGGAATATTTAAAAAGAGGCTAGAGTGTGTGCTTTTAAATTAGTTTCTCCCAGTAGGGGAGAAAGGTGTGCTAACAAGGGTCAAGACTTGATGGGCTGAATGGCCTTTTAGCGTACCCAGACTCCTCTCATGTGTTTTAGTGGTCAGTTGACCCAGGGTTATATACAGTATTATAATACTTGTATTGTTCATGTTCATATACACAGAACGGGCAGTTCATTTTATTGAATTAAGGCTGTATAATATGATACTGTATTTTAACTGCAAAAAGGCTTTAGTGCAGCATTTCAGCCTAGTGGAAGTTCACTGATTTTCAAACTACACTTTTCAAACTTGGGGACAATGTTGAAATCCTTATCCAGTTAAAAAATGTTTAGTATCTACATAAAGGTCTGCCAGGTATTATTATTATTATTATTATTATTATTATTATTATTATGTTTATACGACCAGGTGACAGTGTTGAAATCTGTATTACCAATGTGACCTAGAATCCTGTCTCAAAGTACATTGTGGTAAAATACCATTCATCGAGTAAACGCTGCTCAACTGTGCACTTGGTTGTACTGTGCCACTGAATTATGGTATGTTTGTTATCCAGTTGTGTGCTGTGGGGTACTTGAATTTGTATGTAATCTTGTTGCTCCACTTGTGCTCTCTGGAATACAGGTCCCTGCAATCAGCCTCATTACTGTAAAGGGAATGGAAAGGTCACTTCACAACCTGCACCTGATTACCCAACATATATTGTGTTTGTTTTTTCAAGTGGAAGTGTATATGCTGGCCCTGGGTCACGTAAGCAAACACTCTTCATAATTCACAGTGTTCAATGCCTGCTGCAATTATTCGAATGTTTCTGCTGCCGTGATTTGTTTTGTTTGGGTTCAGTTTAGTTCAGCGATCCGCAGTTCCACAGTGGAAAGAATGTGATGTGCTCTTGATTCCCAAGAATGCCTGTTCTCTGTCCTATAATCAGGGCCGGATTAACACAGGGGCTTTAGGGGCTGCAGCCCAGGGCCTCAGATTTGAGGGGCCCCAAAATATATATACATATAATTTATAATACAATACCTAAAACATGAATAAGTAGCGTGTGACTGTGTGGGTGGGAACAACAGGTCTGTTTTAGCAAGCCGTATTGCGTTGGAGGAGCAGGGACTGCCTGATCGTATGACTTGACCTGCAATCAAGTCACGTGCCACTTTTATCAGGTGTGCTGCGGCGCGAACGTGACGCAGATCAGAACCTGTAAATGTCTGACAAAGCAGCACCTAGAAGTATGAGGGCGACGCTGAAAGGCAGAAACACACCAAGTACAGCGTCATCGCGAGGGAGATGCATATTCGTAAGAGATAAGGACAACACATTTCCAGATAACCTGCTAGTACGACAAAAGAGTCTGCAGTTTGCATTTCACATTTTGTATTTGAAAGTAACTAACGCTGTGGCCAGTGCTCATTTTCAAAACTGGAGCTAATTCAAACATCGAATCAGATAAAATATGGATCAGCTAAGACTGAATCATTTGACATTAATGTTAATTGAGCATGGTGGTAGTAAAACAGTAAAGGGAAGCAAATTAATATGCAAAGAGGGGCCCCCAAAATGATAACAGCCCCGGGCCCCCATTAAACTTAATCTGGCCCTGCCTATAATACACCACTCATTTCAATCAGAGCGGCAGCATTGCTGCAGGAGGCTACACTACGGTGTGGAGATGAATTGTGGAACTGGATGTGCTGAACTATTGTTTTCTTGTAAGCATCTACAATTTAGGAAACTATAAGAGGTTCACATTTTTGTTAGCACTTCATAACTCAACACCAGTTTGCTTTTTCAGTGTTATTCAATATCTGTTACACGTAAGCTTTTATGACTGAAACTGGTGTGACACAGGAAGTGATGGAAATAGCTACGGATGGAAATTGTTTTGGTAGCAGTGCATTGTGGTACAATGTAGGCAGAGTGGTGCACGTTAAAACGGAAGTTTATGTAAAATGGTTTCTAACTGTACGTGTGCCACTGCTGGAGAAATAAAAACCTCTCTTTTTGTAGTTGCTGTTGATTCTTATTAATAAGCTCAAGGCTGTTTTTAAGATAGAAATGTGCAGGCAGCTTGATCAGTAGCCTCCGTGTCACGTTTTAAAGCCAGATGCTGTAATTGAAGCCACAGACCCCCCTGAGGAAGCACAGCAGCTGCCTGAACCCACTGAGCCACCATGCTGTTCCCGGCGCATTTCTCATTTCATTTCTAGTCTTTATTAATAACCTAATTATTGACCGAGCCCAACGTTATTTATGTGAATATGGATTTCCTGGCTGTGCGATGAAGTGCAAATAGCATGCTTCACTTGTATGATTGGGTTGCTACTACTGCTAGTTGTGACTTGCCTGATGCACAACAGAAATAGCATGCTGTGTGCTTAGCACAGATTTCCTGTTCTTATCACTGATTAATCAGATCATGATTGTGTGACTTTCTCTGCTAAGCAAACTGCAAAGCTACGAAAAAGTGTTAGAGTCAAGTCTCTGGAACACAAGACATTTGAGATGCTGTCTTTTTTTAGTGTTAATAGAGTACATCCATCCTCTTTGGAATATTTAATATTGTAAGGCTTGTACAAAGATGTTAGCCCAACATACACACACACACAGCGGACTATGTTTTCAGAGATGAAGTCCTATTTTTTTTAAACAAGAAAAAAAGCAATTGACTTTTCAAAACTAGTATCAAACATCCAAGTGATGTAATCGTAGGTCTCTTCCCTACTACAATGGTTTGCTTCTCAATTTTGCACTGGTGAATTTTCATCAGTAATGCTTTGAAATCAAGGCCCATCATCTTTTATTTATTCACCAGCAATTAATGTTATTGATAATTTTCACCTGGTTTTCTAACATATGCACTTACTGTATATAAAAGCGGAGATGCTTGCAATTCACTTCAATTACACTGGGTCTCCAAACAGTCTCCAGACAGCCCTACAGCGAAGTCACTTTCTGGGCTAGTATCAAACTGCCCGCACTGGAGGTTTTTTAATTATACTGTGCCATTCATCTCCCAACCCATCATATTTCCCCAGAGAGCAGATCTTTGCACAAAGCACCCCAGAAAACAATCCCTCTGTTATATCATTTTAGGTTAGATAATTTAAAACATACATTGTTCCAAGAAAAAAAATAATAAAAAAAAATAATGATAAAAAAGTGTATGTGTATGTGTGTGTGTGGGTGTGTGTGTATATATATATATATATATATATATATATATATATATATATATATATATATATATATAGTTTCCTCCCAGTCCAGGGTCAGCATCTTTAATGTTGTAATCCCTGGAATCTGAACAGCGTTTGTGTTTGCTCTTTCATGGGGTGGGGTTTGTGCCTCATTGTATATGACACCCCCTGGCACACTCATGGCAGAATTCATTGTTTTCTATAAGAAGTGTTTAGTGTCCACTTATCTTGCTTCCCTGCTCCTGCATTGCCACCATTTCCCTTTGAAGTATGAAATGTAACCATTACCGAATGGGTATTTACCTCCTAAAGACCCGAAGCTGGAATCAAATATATCAAAGCTGCTTAACCGAGCCTCTGTGACACAGTCATGCCCGCCCCCGAAGGTATAAAAGGACCTCACTCACAGTGCTCAGCGCCATTTTTCCTTTCAAGACCTGACCTGACAGGAGAGCCGATTCAAATAAGTACTTGTTAGTTTTTCTGTTATAAATGTTCACATTTATTGTGTTTTACACAAATTGTATGTGATATTACAAATAATCGCTGTATTAGTTTGACTAATTACACGTATTTGTGCACTACAGCCTGTTTGTTACATCCCGCTGCGGCCTTGTGCCCTGTGTGAAGCCAGCGGCTTGAGTCGCCCCTTCCCAGGGATCAAGCCATGTAAGTCGACTGACTTTGTGCTCTCCCCCCAGACTGCAATAGCTCCGGCTGAGTTTTTAATCTCGTTTTGGCTTCGGCCAATATTACGAGATGGTTTGTATCATTTAAGTAATTGCATTACTGTGTTATTGTATGAGAGAAATATTGTTCTTTTCTCATTCTGTTTCTTTTTTCACAGAGACTACACGTGGGCTTGTCTGCATTGCGTGATGTAGCACACGTGTAGTGAGAGCAGCTGCTGGGCAATCCCTCCCACGGCATCTTGATGCCGTTTTGGTGTCAGCTTTCGCATCACCATTACGAGGGCTGTTAGTTTACTAACAAGCAGGCTTCCCTTAGTCTCGTGTGGGTACTGACTGAGTGGTTTTGCCAGTAGCCTGCACAGGTGGGCATCCCTGTACATTACTACCAGCAGTAACTGAACCGAGTGGACCGTACCGGTACAGAGGTCACCGACCCTCTCCATTCACAACCCGGTACTGTCTGTACTGAACCTGGACCGAGGTTACTGCACCGGTACGATACCAAATAAACCATACCATTGGTACCGTACCGACCTGGTGCTACTGTCACCGACCCAGTACTGAGGTCACCGACCCTCTCCATTCACAACCCGGTACTGTCCGTACTGAACCTGGACCGAGGTTACCGCACAGGTATGGTGCCAAATAAACCATACCATTGGTACCGTACCGACCTGGTGCTACTGTCACCGACCCAGTACTGACCCGGTTCCAATAAGTTGTTAGTTCATTCTAAGAAGCAGGCTTCCCTCAGTCTTGTGTGAGTGCTGTCTGAGTGGCTTTGCCAGTAGCGTGCACAGGTGGGCATCCGATCCACAAAAAGGGAGACAAAACTGAACCAGGTAACTGCAAACCAATAAGCCTGAACTCTATTATGGAAACTATAATAAGATCAAAAATGGAAAATTACCTATATGGTAACAGTATCCTGGGAAACAGTTAGCGTGGTTTTAGGAAAGGGAGACCTTGTCTAACTAACCTGCTTGATGTTTTTGAGGATGCAGCATCGACAATGGATAATTGCAAAGCATATGAAATGGTTTATTTCGATTTCCAGAAAGCTTTTGACAAAGTCTCAGAAAAAAGATTAATTCTCAAACTAAATGCAGTAGGGATTCAAGGAAATGCATTCCCATGCGTTAATGACTTGGATTCTGGTATAGTAAGCAAACTTGCTAAATTTGCAGATGACACAAAAATAAGAGGAGTGGCAAACACCGTTGCAGCAGCAAAGGTCATTCAAAATGATCTAGACAGCATTCAGAACTGGGAAGACACATGGCAAATTACATTTATTAGAGAAAAGTGTAAGGTACTGCACGCAGGCAATTAAAATGTGCATTATAAATACCATATGGCAGGTACCGAAATTGAAGAAGGAATCTATGAAAAAGACCTAGAAGTTTATGTTGACTCAGAAATGTCTTCATCTAGACAATGTGGGGAAGCTATAAAAAAGGCCAACAAAATGCTTGGATATAGTGTAAAGTGTTGAATTTAAATCAAGGGAAGTCATTTTAAAACTTTACAATGCATTAGTAAGACCTCATCTAGAATATTGTGTTCAGTTTTGGTCACCTCGCTACAAAAAGGATATTGCTGCTTTAGAAAGAGTGCACAGAAGAGTGACCAGAATTATTCCCGGTTTAAAAGGCATGTCATATGTAGACAGGCTAAAATAACTGAATTTATTCTGTCTTGAACAAAGACAACTTCACGGTGATCTGATTCAAGCATTCAAAATTAAGCGATTTTTTCGACCTGAAAAAAGAAGGACCAGGGGTCACAAATGGACATTAGATAAAGGGGCATTCAGAACTGAAAATAGGAGGCACTTTTTTACAGAGAATTGTGGGAGTCTGGAACCAACTCCCCAGTAATGTTGTTGAAGCTGACACCCTGGGATACTTCAAGAAGCTGCTTGATGAGATTCTGGGATCAGTATCATTTTAGGGATCAATAAGCAATCATCAGGAGGCTGTGTGGTCCAGTAGGAGGCTGTGTGGTCCAGTGGTTACAGAAAAGGGCTTGTAACCAGGAGGTCCCCGGTTCAAATCCCACCTCAGCCACTGACTCATTGTGTGACCCTGAGCAAGTCACTTAACCTCCTTGTGCTCCGTCTTTCGGGTGAGACGTAATTGTAAGTGACTCTGCAGCTGATGCATAGTTCACACACCCTAGTCTCGGTAAGTCGCCTTGGATAAAGGCGTCTACTAAATAAACAAATAATAAATAAGCTACTAACAACCAAACAAGCAGATGGGCCGAATGGCCTCCTCTTGTTTGTAAATGTTCTTAACTGCGGACTGGTAGACCATACCGGTCACCGGCCCGCACCGTTACTGGTACCATACTGTACCGAACCGGGACCGCACTTTACCGACTTGGTGCTAAAATCACCGAAACCGTCCCGGTTCCGACCTGCTACCGACCGGTGTTTACATCCCCAGTCTGGTACCTAGCCGGTCTTGTTGGGTCTTGAACAGCCCTGTTGCTGTCTTTTAGCAGCGGAGGCAGCTACTGTACATTGTTACTGTACATTGCTTGCTATTTGCATAATGCCTTGGTTTTTTCCCTGTAAGACATGCAAGGCCAGCCTGCCTGTGGAAGACAAGCAGATGCTCTTCCTGCCTGGGGTCAGAAAAAGAGGCACTGGTGAAACTCAGTTTCTGCGAGTTTTGTGTGCATTTCTCGAAGCGTACGCTGGAGAAACGTCTCTCCCGCAGCTCTACAGAGCGCTCTGCGTCCCTCACCTCTGCACAGCGCTCTTCCTCCATCACACTGTTAGAGAGGAGGCTGCGTCCTCACCCCATGGCTCTGTGCCAAGGGAGAGCGGACGACACGCACGGGAAAGCCCGCGTAGGAAGCTGTCTTCACGGTCTTCCTCATCTTCTTCTGCCTCTCCTTCTCCTCCCCCGAGGAAGAAGTCGTCACCGGTATAAGCGATCGGCGGACTCGGAGCAAATGTAGAAGCTCTGGGCAGCAGTCTCCCACCAAGGAACAGTCCTCTCAGAGTGGCTGCATGAACATTCGGCACTGCCTGCCCTGCCTGTCCCTTTGGGATCCCAGGGGGCTACAAGCGAATCTTGGCAGTAGGATGAAGTGCTCTCCATAGCCCTTTAGTACCAATTATATTTTTAAGACACTGATATCTTATTTTGTGGAATGGCTTAAACCAACAAAAAATTTAATTGAAATTAAAGGGCAATAAAATAGATGCTGGGCAACATCAAGATGTGTAGTATTAATATGATGGTTATATCCAGAAACCTGGCAATAAGGGCCATAAAAAAGAAAAGTAAGAAATGATTCCATTCATTTTACGCAAAGGAAATACCAGCAGTGCTTGGACAAAGATTCTTAAAGACCTTAGGTCTCCAAAGCTGGCTCAGATTGTATGTTTGTATGCACAATGTATACAATAAAAAAAGCAAAGCTACATTATTACAACCCCCACTCCTTTAAGAAAGGATTCGAGGGACAGATAATAAAAAACAGTGATTGGTTCATGGGGTATGTGGAATTAGTTTAGACATAGTCGAACCCTGATCCCAGTGGCCACCCCCACTTTTCCTGGGCTGTTTTGTCTGAGCCTCCCTCGGAATATGTCAACAAATATCCTTCCAGACCTTTTGAAACCAAGAGTTAGAATCTATTTTTTTAAATGCCTAATTTGGAACAGATGTACACATAAAAAAGAGGTTTGTCTTGTAAAATATTTGTAAAGAAAAATAACTGCAGGACACAATAAAAGGATCCTTATTTCTCTAACAGGAGTGTCACGGAGGGCACTGTTTTGTTCCGGTAATGTTTGCTCACTTCTCACACTATTTGATTATAAATCAAGACAGGAGTGCAGGGGAAGGCAGAGAAGCAGATTAATGGGGAAGTAGTTCAGAAGGGTCGCATGAGTAAAAGGGGGTGTATTTAATCCCAAACCTTGCTGTCTAAACTGGAGGTTACAGTTTCATTTAAAAGTATGTTGTTAACCTTTAGCCTTCTAACAATGTGTTAAGTTTATTTGTTTGCATTTCATTTCATGTTCCATACAAATCTTTTTCGCAGTTTTTCCATTATCTTGTCACAATGTTTTAACCGATTGCACTCACACCTGCATACACCTGAGCGAAACTATAGATTTCAGATTTCCTTAGGAATTGAGAAAACATTATTCTTTCATACAGCTCATGCTGTCATAACAACAGCCAGCTACAAATCTGTGAGCTGCAGCTCAGTTTCAATTGAACATTATATAAACAATTGATTTATTTGCTGTGTAAAAATGTATACAAAGCAACTTCTGCAGTACATACTGTACCTTTTCACATAGTTACAGTACCACTTATAATCAACTGTCTAACAACTGGACTGTGCAACTTTTTTCCAATGTTCGATTAAGTAATTTATGTATTGAAAGATAGAGAACATTTTAAGTGACAGATAAATGATGTAATGTTGGCAGTTTGCAGGGCTCAAGTGACTAGGCTACTGTGAAACTGAACTGACAGCTAGGTTGTGCTGATGCACAACACAAACCGGACAGAACTAGCCTATAGACAAACAGAACACTGAGGGTTGTTACCATAGGAATGAATGGACAATGACTTGCACAAAAGGGACTGGGTACAGTAACTGATTGGGATTGGAGAGGTGATGTTTTAAGGGGTAGGGGTTAAGGGAGGTATAAAAGGGAGGCCACGCCTACTTGGGGTGGAGAGAGTTTGGAGTAATGAAAGCGGTCAGACCTGTGATTTTGTACACCCTTTTATTTCAGCGTGGTCACGGCCTACAGCGACCAATACCAGTATTGTATACCAGCTGATTTCTTTGTCATTGGGACTGCCAGCTGGTACAGCACGTTCATTTAGCACCCAGTTAATTAGCAGTGAATAAACCGTGGAGTAGAGAACTGCACCAATGGCTCTGTGCGTTTCATTTTCACAATACATACAATTATGATATGGTTAATTGTTTTATAATTTGTAAGTGTAATTCTGTTATAGCAATGAATATGGGCTACATTCTCAAAGCTAGTTTACTCCTAATCTTTATTAGCCATTTGTTTTCTGAAAGGAGGTACAGTCCACACCGCCTAATCGTTATACTGGTAATCAGATTTCTGCTTAAATGGGATACAACTCTGGGAGATGGTTCTTCTCAATGCTATTTATGTCGGTTAATTGGGATGTCGCTTTGTTTAATTGGGGTACAGTATTTTCAAATGATGAATGGAGGTTTGCGTTGCACAGTGCAGTGAGTACGTGATTACGCTGTGACTTGCATACATTGCGTAAACCATGTTGAACTCTTGAAGAAGGTGGTTTCTCAGGCTTCTGTTGCAAAGAAAGTTGGCATGTCAACATCGCAGGTGTAGAAATAAAAAACAGCGATTCATTTTGTTTAGGAATAAAAAAAAATTGACTTAATTTAAATGATGTATTCAACATTTATAATCATAATGTGATGTGATTTCATTCTTTTTCAAAAATGTGTGACTAAGGTTGTCTCAAATGCCTCTCGTTTCATTGCAACAGCCGCTTCTCCTGAATATTTTTACTTCTCCCGAAGCGTCCCAATAAAGCGCTGTCGACTGTAACTCCATTTACAATTCTAAAAAATAAATAAAAAGAAGCAACTTTACAGTCCAAGCTTCTAAATCAATGCCAGTTGTTTATTTCAACCCTATTGTGTGCAGGTTTGCCTTATGGAAAAAAAACAAATGCTCATGACAGCTTTGAGTAAATACTGTAGCATTGAGAATCTGGCCCATATTTCTCCACCTGACTTCTCTACTGCACTGTAATATCTGAAGGCAGCCGGTTTCCCATATTTACTGCTTTCAGCAGCCCTAACTGGGGATGTTTTCTTCCCACTGCCCACACTCCATACCTCTCTAGTTGTCTTTTGGGATTGTAATGTAGGGAGGCTCCGAGGGAGAGCAAATGGAGCCACTGTGAAATGCACCTTGTTTTAAAACATCTCGGTACATTTACCCAGCTATTCACTGTTGTATAGTGAGAACATAATTATTAATGAATAGTGTAATCCAACTACTGAATTAGAATGAAGGCCTTGTTAAGTGGTTGTAGCTACATTTCACAGTAAAACATGCTGCTAAAAAAAGCTTTCAATAAATAAATAATAATAATAAAAAAAGCTGTAATCAAAATTCTGCAATGCAATGCTGTAGTAGTTCATCTCAGTCCTAGTTAAACATAGAATGTCATATGAGAATTTTGATTTTGTCAGACTGAGGGATGTGTATTTTTATATAACCTGTTAGACAGGTGCTTTATTGCCTAGATGTAGAAGTGTTGCTGAAACTCACCAGAATACACTTGAGTACACCCACCATGTTTTGAAAAAATGATCATTATAATGCTTATAATTTCTATGGAACCTTTCACATACCTTTTTAAAGGACTTCACAATGCTTCTGTGCTTCTTCATTTGTTCTAGGACTCTGAAAGGAAAGGATTCATGAACAAACTGTACGCCATACAGGATGTTTGCATCAGCGTGCAGAATGCTCTGGATGAGGTGGCCTCATACGCTGAGCGTATAAAGAAGTAAGTCAGCAGGTTGCTTTTGCCTGAAATGTTCCCTTGTTTAGGGTGCCAGGATAGCGCCACACTGGATGATGTATAGCCAGGCTCCTATCATTACTTACCTCCCTTTATGCCGGCCTTTATTCCCTAAAGGTCTAGGAGTTGTGGATATCTTGGTAATACATCTTCTTAAGCCCTTCCTGCTTTAAGGTGGCTTTGATGTGAAAAAAATCGTCCTTCTTTTTAGACACCCAGGACGTTTCTGTCTAAAAAAGATACGGTGAAACAAGCTGCCAGCCAACAAGATAAAGTAGTGTCTGAAGGAGTCTGCTCCTCGTTTCATCACTGAGGAATGTGAGGGGGGCTTCGGGAAGATGGTAACCCTTTCCTTCCATTGCATAACGTGTATGGAGGAGTCAGCATGGTCTGGTGATAAGATAGGGACTAAGAATGATGGAATCCTGGGTTTACTGTGTGACCTTGGACAGCCCCCTGATCTCCATGTGTCTCAGGCACACCTCAGCTGTGACTTTATATAGCAGGAGCCACTAGAGGTGTGATATCAGTAGTTATAGGTTGGGCCATGGGCTATTTCACATTTGCCTTACCATGATATAGCTTTATTTTCAATTCTGAGATGTCTTCATTATTTAAGCTGTGTCTTACTGACTTTGAGTTTGCTTAAAGAATCCTTGTTGTTTTGTCATTACCTGTTCTTCCTGGTTTCAGGAAGATCATGTGACACTGTGACTTTTCACCTCTTTAGACTTCACTTGGGCCCAGCATTATGGTGTAGCGTATGGAGCCAACTGAGTTGGCTCCATACGCTATACCATACGGTGGTAGTTAAGTTAACGGTCAAGTTAAGGAAACATAGTCAACGGGCAAATAATCATACCATGTTTTGTTCAGGCTGACGAGGGATTTGTCTGACGTTGTATTATCCTTTTAAAAGTTTACCCAATCATTCACTTAAAATGTTGTTTCATTCCTTGTCTTTTCAGTACATTCAACTGGACCGTGCCTTTCCTCAGCTGGCTGGCCATTGTGTCTCTCGTTGTCGCCACCATTATCGTCTACTTCATTCCCTTGAGATACATTGTGCTGGCCTGGGGTAAGTTGAGGTCATTGTTGAAAATATTGGCCACTGGGTGACACCTGCTCGTGTTTCTGAGTCAGTTTTATTCCCCAGGTAGTTTCACTTGCAGGTACACAAGCTTCCTTGCCTTTAGAAACGTTCTTGTCAACTTTGTGTTTTTACAAGACAAACATCACCAGCTGTAGTCACGTATTCAGCTGTAAAATCTTCTAATTTCAGGAACGCTTTCTGATATGTGTTTGGAGTAAATGTCTAACTCCATTTCAATTACTCCCACTACTGGTAATTGTAATTGTGGTGATTACAAAAAGAAAAGCAGTACACTGAAGTTAGAGTCTCAGCCAGTTTCATTTCTGCAGCATCTGGTGACAGTTTCTGAGGAGCCTTTGATGCTGTCCTAGATTAATCTGTCATGTTCCATGTTGCAACTTCCATAATGCAGGTGGAAAGTGCACTTATTTATACCCTCCAGGTGTTAACTAAGCCTTTCCCCCCCCAGGCGTTAATAAATTCACAAAGAAACTTCGCGACCCGTATACAATTGACAACAACGAGCTGCTTGACTTCCTCTCCAGAGTTCCTTCAGATGTACAAGTGGTAGGTGCTTTTATCTTCTTTTCATGTGAGGTAACAAAGACTCGAAGCATTCAGAAAGGTTGCAAGATGATATTTCTAATGCTCTATTATTTATAATATCTTTCTGTTATCTACGCATTAGCATTCATTAGTGTACAATGTTATGTAAAGTATACAAGGTGTATTTAACCCTCTGAATCTAGCTGTGCAGGTTATATTTTTGGCACAACAAACTGGCACTCTGTTAGGGCTCTGGACTCTTGACCGGAGGGTCGTGGGTTCAATCCCCGATGGGGGAAACTGCTGCTGTACCCTTGAGCAAGGTACTTTACCTAGATTGCTCCAGTAAAAACCCAACTATATATATAAATAGGTAACTGTATGTAAAAATAACGTGATATCTTGTAACAATTGTAAGTCGCCCTGGATAAGGGCGTCTGCTAAGAAATAAATAATAATAATAATAACAAGTTTGGAAGATTCACAACTTGCACTGCTTATCATCATAAAAACATTATTTTACTCGGGCATAATAAACACAGTAAATCTGATGCATGGCTGTAATAGTTCTTTGCCATGGTTTTTCTTAACTTTGCTATCACTGAAATAACCCTCAATGACCAATTCATTACTACTGTAACACACATTCTAGTAGAGACCCCATAAATACTGGCACCAATGCATCCTCACAACACTGACTCCTCTCTTCTTGAACAATGTTCTGCAGGAGTTGTTCACCCCAAGGTACTGTCTACTTAGAAGATTAGCGTAGAATTTTATAAAATGCCTCACAAACCAGCAGGGTTTCAAACAATGAGGGCCAGCCCTGGCAGCACCCCCAGAGGGCATGTTACCAGCAGTCAGTGGAAGGTCTAAAGTATATTTTGCCAGATAGCGATCTGGGCCAAAGGGGTACATTTTCATGAGAGCAAAGTATAGCAAGAATGTGGTATGAAATGGTAATTATTTCTCTTGAGAACTTACTCACAGCACACAGTCTTTAACTGAGGCACACATTATAACAGTTTGTTTCCGTTAACATAGTAGAACTCACCACTACTGACTGCTGATATTTGTGAGTTGCTGAAGTGTTAGTTGACAACTTGTATAGTGTACATATCGATTGCGTTTCCTGTAGCAATTTTACATGTTGTTAGTAAAAGACTGAAACCTGAAATTAGGTAATTACATATAAACAAAAGTAACACGTATGCTGTAGACTTGCTGCAGAACTTTTAGTTTCTCCTTGACGTGTATTCCCAGCTTTTCTCTCTGCAGTAGATTTCAAAGCTTCAGTCTCCTGCCGAGGAAACCGTAGCTATGATATTGTTTAATACCATAACACTGGGTTTGGCATCACAAGAGATGAAGCCTGCGACGTGCGTTTTATAAACAGCATATTATAGTATCATTAAAAATGTTCTGCTTTTATTCTTTCTTGCTGATGTAGCTTTAAACTACCCCCCAACCCCACCCTAACAAATAGCAAGACAGAAATGTTCCACACGTTGAGTCCTGGGACGTCACCTGACACCGCTCAACTAAAAGCTCTTGTACGATGAGCCCCACCAGAGCAGAGACTTCAAACATTGTTTTGTAGTCCAACTGTCAACATGAGGAAAGGAAGGTGGAGCAGCCTTTGTGCTGCTGAGGGTCTTTACTTAACGTCTCCAGTGGCGGCTCATTGTGTCGTCAACTTTTCCAGTTTGCTAACATACCACAGCTACAGATTTTAACTAGCTTACTGTGTTATCTTTCTCAGAACAGCTTTCTTTATATTACGAGGGAATGTAGATCTTAAGACTTGCCATAATAAACCGCCTGCCACCAAGAAGATCTTTTATTCTTGTGCTGTGTTGCCAGTATTTCCAGAAAGATCTCCCAATGCCAGAGCGATTTTTTTCTTAGTTTGTTTCTGTCTTTTCTTTAATGCTTGATATAAACTCGGCTTGATGCCTAAGAAGGTTAGTTTAAAACTCATAATACTCTGCTATACACTGGTTAAGTTCTGACCAGGACAGAGTCCCCTACCAAAGTATACAAACAGATATTTTTTACTGTACATTGACTAGCCAACAAATTAGGGAGTGACTTTAACAGCCCATGGTTACTGTGCTTTGGGCAAAGGCTTCACATCCGGGAGACTGTCTTGAAGGACACTTTGGTCAATGCCGCCCCTGTGTTGAGAGTCAGTTGCATGGGCTCTCATTATCATAGCCCTTGTTCAGTCACTTTTGCTTCCTCAGGATTGTTGCTCTCAGCTTATTCATGTCTCACCATGTCACATGATCACATACTGTACATTTGCAGGGGTTTTCTCGTGGTACCTACGCAAAGGAATTTGAAAATGTCCTGTCATTTTCACAGTTGTTATTTTACATAATGATATTTGTGGGTATGGTTTCCTTTCTTAAAAAAAAGGATATATATATATATATATATATATATATATATATATATATATATATATATATATATTAAACTTCAATCCATGTTTTTAGCCGCGAATCTGAATCGCCTGCAGGACTTTTCAGCCGGGCGCGGTGCCCGGCAAAGTGGCTGTTGCCGATCCGCCCACCTTGCAGATTCTACTGTGCCTTTAACAATAAGGTTTGATTGCCCTTCTAACAGACTAGATCACTTTTTTGGGTGGAAAAAAAAGAAATCTTGGAACCACATGACCGCTGTGTTATGTCTTGACACAACATTTAACCAATCAGAGAGTTGAAGGGGCAGGTTTTGTGTGTTAAGCACTACAAGAGGCTAAAACGTTAAAATGACGGCTAAAAAAATAAGCGATTATTTTCAAAGCAAAAATAGTGACAATAATGCAGGGTTTTCAAAATAAGACTGCGATCGGCACAATCCACCGCCTAACACTATATGTGCGCCGGGTACTTTATTAAAAAATATTAAGGTTATTTTTGTGTATTATCAATCATTCAGTCCAATTTTTGTTGTATTATTGTACTGTAAGGTTATATATAGTACATCATTATTATTTATTTCTTAGCAGACACCCTTATCCAGGGCGACTTACAATTGTTACAAGATATCACATTATAATAGCTATACATATGCACCAAAAAAAAAAAAAAGCATATTCCTTTTGTTGTGATATCGTAAAAAATATGTACCCAGGTGCTTGTGAGAGATATTGGGGGTTCATGTATAGAGGCTGTATGCTTTTTAGAAGAATGGGATAACAGCTGAATACTTGTCAGCTGACATACAAATGCTTAAGTGTAGAGGTGCTGTGAGTACTGTTGTGTAAAAAAATGGTTAAAATGAACAGTTGCAATAAAAAAATGTAGAACAGCGAAAAACAAAAATGGACATGGATCAACAAAATGCACTGAAACCTTAACAAAGAAAACAATTTAAATGAAGCAATAAGCTCAATAATTACCGTTTTTTATTTTTTTTGTTAACTCCAATAAACCTTTGCTATCTTTCCCCAGTCAAATCGTACAGTGCCTAAATAAGCACGGTAATTTACCATAATAAAAAACAGTAATGAAAAAGAAAATGTAGAACATAAAAAAGAGCAACCAGATATAGTCAACGAAAGACAACTCATTATCAAATTCTTTATCGTATTATATATTTAAGGTAAGGCAAGTTTATTTTTCCATTGAAAGTGCTCCCGGCTATCATGTTCTGCTGCCCAGCTGTACAGAATTCCTGGGGAGAACCCTAGTATACACACAGCATATTGACTGTTTTTCAAAGCAAAAGTTGCAGAAGCACATAAAACCTGCAGTCCTCCTTCTACCATTCTCTCACTGGACGACAAAAATCACCCTGTGTGTGGTGAGAAGGTTCTCACAATGAATCACTGACGACACATCGCCAGCGACAAAAATCCCCCGTTGTTAAATCTTGTTAAGAGATTTCAGATTTTAGTTAAATATTTAGCTAAATGTTAAATCTTGTTAATATATTTAAGATTTAGTTAAATAGCTAAATGTTAAATCTTTTTTTAGAGATCTAAGTGGCTAGTTAAATATTTAGCTAAATGTTAAATCTTTTTTTAGAGGTTTAATATTTAAATATTTAGCTAACTGTTAAGTCTTTGTAAATATTTAAGATTTAGTTAAATATTTAAGTTCACAAAATCCAGATTTATTTGCGAACAGCTAAATCTTGATTCTCAAAATAAATATTAAATAAGAAAATATATATTTATTTTTAAAATGAAGATTTAGCATTTAAATGTTGAAAACTTGCTGAATATTTTAAGATTTATAAATTATATCTGAATGTACACATTTAAAAAATGTATTTATTTATTTTCGCAACATTTATAATTTTGGGGAAAATTTAAGTTAAATTTGGGAAAAAATACAATATTTAAGTTAAATCTTGAAAAAAAGATATTTACCTTTTTTTAATTTTTTTATTTTTTACACATGGCACCCCATAGTAAGGGCCATGGGCCTCAAGTAGCATTATAGAAATTAAAAAAAAAAAAAAAAATGTTGAATATGTACAGGCAAACTTTTTTAAAAAGAAAGTTAAAAACTATTCCACTGTTTACAAATCGGATGCAAAAACCTGCACGTAAACAAACAAACAAACTTCTTAACATACCTTTTTTTTTTAAACTGTTTTATAAAACTCACTTATTTTTGACTGTGACAAACAGGGCTTGTTCTAAATCACAATGCTTTGGAAGGCGTTGTTTTTTTGCTTGCAGGTCTATCGAAGGTAAGCCATTTGTTTTTATGTAAGATAGTTTTCTTTTAAATCCCACTGAAATGTTTGCATTCCCAGGGCAGGCTCAACGCAATCCGGTCTTTGGGTTTTGCTAAATGACACAAGGCTATGTGTGGTAAAATAAATGTGTTTCTGTATCAACTAAAATCCACACATACATTTCATTAGAACACAAACATATGCGAGTACCACTGGTAACCGCGTATGCACAAACTGAATGTGATGGACGCCAGTCCTATTTAATTTTGATATCCACTGTTTCCAGTCGGATGTCAGATGGAAAATAGATGCCTGGTCACCCTTTCTCCTTTACTAGATTCTGATTTACAACCTACTACTTTGCAATAAACCATTTTCCTTCGTGAAATCTCTGCTCAACAACGATGTTTCGAATGTTTACATTAGCTATACTTGACCTGAACAGCAAAGTTGATGTCACATGCCGGAAATGGCCAAACTCTTCAGAAGTCTGACATTACCGTTGACAGTTTACCTCAGAAAATCATAAATATCTCTATTTGTTTATTTAATTACTTAATTTTCGCACAGACCTTATTTGTAACTGCTCTAATATCAGTAAAATTTCTGAATCCTTTGCCTATGACCTTTACTGTTTGGTACACGTTTAAGTCAGTACTGCCGATATAGAATGGCATTGTGTGCAAAAATGTGCAAAATGCAATATTTAGACAAGCTCAAGCTATTGCTAATGTTATCTAACCTGAATAGAGTGGTGTTGGGACAATATATGCAGCTGGGAAACCTCTTGTTATTTTGAAGCGGTTTCTAAGGCAGAGTTAACATACAAAACACCAGTTTCCTGGCAGAGTATAATTTTGCTTTCTTTGTTTTTTTCCCGTCTTTTCCCTTCCCAGCTGGTACTTTCATACAGCTATAAAGGAATATTCGCAGGCACATTCCCAAGCCTTTCACAGTTTGCGCCCCTCCACCTGACTGCAGCGTGTGTCTGTGTGTTTTAACAGGTGCAGTACCGAGAGCTGAAACCAGATCCTGGTCACAGCCCGGGTAAACGGAAGAAAAACAACCCTGGGTAGCCAGCTTCCTCCTCCGAGGAGCCTCGCCTCGCAGCTTTGAGAAGATGAAAGGACCGTCCTTGACCAGCAGGCAGTTCTGCTCCTCCTTGTTATCCGTCTTATTTATTTTCTTTGTAAATAATGTACAGACTCAGAAAAGTATAATTACCATTATACAGAGCACTTTAATGTATTTATTTATTTGGGGTGTGTGTAGGGTATGGAGGGGTTTTGCAGGGTCTGCCTGTTTCATGTGTGATTTAAAATCGCCAGTCCTTCTTAAATGGCATTCCTGTGATAGTTAAACCTGTAAACCTTTCAGTCATAACCAACAAATACCACTTTTTAGATTGCTAATACTCAAGTGCCAATATAACCATGTTATAACAAATGTAATCACTTTATTTACTACACGATCAACTTAAACATGCCTGATTACACAATGAAAGTATTTAGTTGCACTTTAATTACATGTGTATTTAACTGAGTTCAATTGCAGTATAACTAATGCCAAGTGAAGTGGTGCATTTTAAAGCTAGGTTTGAATTGAGTTAAACTCAATAATGTCAACCGCTGCAACTTTTCATTCGCAATGTTTTCTAAGGCAGGTGATTTTAAATCCTGCATTAAAAACATATTCAAGTACTACAGGAAGAGACTGTGGTTACCGCCAGGGGATCTCTGTCTTAAAACTGCCACACTCTTGTTGCTGTTAAAAAGATAGGTAAACTAGAGTCCTTCAGTTAAACTGATCTTTGATACTTTAAGAAGGCAGCTCTGTTTGTGAAAAATGTATTGCAACTAAGTATGCACTTTTGCTCATGTACTGTTCAAAATTCTTACTTTTGGGTCCCATTTGTTTTTTTTCTTGCCTATATAATTTATTTATGTAGAATTAATTTTTTTTGTGTGCTCTAATCCCAATCAAGGTCACCTGTATAAAATGCTGTACACACTGTACATTTTTTTTTTTTTCTGGTAGAAATCGCTAGTTAGTTTTGGAAAGCATGCCATCTGGTCAGTCATTGCTGCAGAAGTCCCAGTATAGTCTGTGACACTGCTGTCCGTACTTTGCTTGCTGTTGAGCTATTTTACATGAAGTGAAGTGAAAAGATTTAAAAAAAACACACCTATTGTATGTTAATTTTGAAAATATTAAATATTTTTATTTTAACTATTTATCTCAACGATTCCTTGTTTGTCAAGTACAGCTGCAAAAACAAAACTACAGGAATCCATCTGTGCTTTCTTATACGTGTGTGGGTCTATACACTTAACGAAGTGAAAGGTGAACAACGTTGTCATTATTGTACATCACCCTGCCTTGGCTGTAAATCCAGTATAATGATTAATAAATCTGCATGCCCAATATCCAGAGCATGCAGACATGTGACACAGGTATGTACGGACACACACAAAGATGTGGACAGATACCACTGGAAAGGTCAGTGTCCTTGAGGATCAATCTGCCAGACTCCAGATTCAGTTTGGAGCGACGTGTTGTTAGATAGATACCAAAAGAGCCAAGCTTCATTAGAGCAGCAGGCAGGTGTGACTTTCTGTAACTCAACTACTGGAGGAGAGGTCAAACACACCATTTAATACAGGGAACACATTTTTAGTTTTGTTATACTGTAGAAACCTATTGTGATGATATTATTATTATTATTATTATTATTATTATTTATTTGTCAGATGCCTTTATGTACAGGGTTACAATGCAAAATCCATGTACAGCTGTAGAATTCTACATTGTTGTATACTATACCATGCTTCAAAAGACAGATGTTGTAGTATTGTGAATGCTAGCATTTATATTCATGTCATTTACAACATTTATGAAGGGACAACTCAGACTTCTAGTCAAAACTTTTTCATTTAGTATAGCAGTATTACAATAAACTGTAAATGATTTCCCTACGGATAAAGTTATAAAATAATATTAAAGTGAGGAGTCTCTTGTCTGAATTGTTATACCCTTTTTTCTATGTAGTGTGTAAATGCAAAACGTCAAAAACAATACTCTCAATACAGAAATACACACAGTGATCAGTGACTTTTCTGGATCTCTGTCATACATATACATTTTTTCAAGACAGCACTGATTATATGCCGATTAGCATTGTATTGCATTTTAGTTTTTTTTCTTACAATGACCTTAAAAATTGAAGTGTGATATTGAGCATGGTCTGTGTAGGTTAGCCTTGACAGCTGTGGCAGCTAGTAAAGCAAAAGCACAGTTTTGGGTCACTAAGTTTGTCTTGCCAAAGAAGCAAATTCACATTTAGTTTAAAACCTTTTTTTTGTAATTAATAAACTGACGCATTCCCATCCTGCACATTTAAACAAGGTAGACAATCTTTGAGCAATGCACCCAGCCTCTAATCCTCCCCACGTACCCTCTTTTTTAATGCATAAAGTTGAAAAGACTCATCAGGAAACAAGTGATTATTCAATGTTCCCTAAGCAGTTCTTCAGACTAGGAGAGCCACCCCAGAAGTTGATGGAGGGCAGCTTTAGCATTAACTCCACATGGTATCCAGATGAGAAAGCTCAATCTCAGTTGTCAGGAGCAGCAGCGGCAATAGGAGGCCTCACACAGAGATGTCAGCCTTAAATATTTAGTAAAATGGATGATCAGTGTTAATACAGAAATACATCAAAGATATCATTCTGCAGTTCCTAAAGAAATCTCCCAGTAGCATATACTTTATTTAGAAGCAAGGTTTCTCCAGTTTTGAACTGGTTTAAGCATGTAGAGTCCTCTGCAAACACAGTACCTGCCAACATTAACATCACTGCCTTAATAGCGCCATCTTTAAAATATAGCGTGCACCTCTCGTATTACGCTGTAGAGACCCAAGTCAGTTTTCCAGATTGAATTTAAGAATTGTTTGAAAAAATTAAAAAATACTGACCCATAAACAAATGTCTTACAAACGTTCAGTATATGAGATGTGTTTTTAGACACGTGGTGAAAGCAAATCTAGACAAAACGTACAACAATCCCCTTTCCCTGTGTTTCCAAGAGCATTCATACAGTAGCATCAACATAAAGGTACAGTAATGGAATAGTGTTTAAAAACACATAACTTTGGCCCGAGGATTATTGATATATTTGTAATTTAAGATGTTGGGGGAGTGTTTAACGACGCATTGAAAGACACGGGCATTGGTAAAATAAGCTGGGAATGTAGTAGACAACCTCTAGTCAAGAATGTCTCGCGAGTCATTAAAAAAAAAAAAAAAAAAGCAGCAACTAATGTGTGAGAGAACAAGAAACAAAACAAAGAAAAGGACTCATTGTAATGTGTTCACAAGCACTACCTAGTTAAAATAAGACTTTATCGGAAATATTTACCAAGGCAACGTATTTAAATTTGAACAAAAAGCATAACGATGTAATAACAATTTTACAGTTGAGATTCTTTGGTATTAACATTATAAAATCACTCACCTTTCAGAATATATATATATTTTTTGTAGTTAGTTAGTTGAGCTGTCTGATAATAAACTTGTTAGTTGACTTGGGATATTCATTGAAACCTGTTAATTCTGCAACCGGTTACACAGGCTTTTTAAATTGGCATCTAAAAAGCATTCTAAATTCAGTGTTAAAAGTACTTTTTTTTTTTTTTTTACCAGCTTGTTACAACCTACTTTATTAAGTACCCAAAAGTCAGAACTTGCTTGCTTTTAGTACTGTTTACATTCAACACCCCCCCTCCACTCAGTCAGGCACAACATTTAATTCAGCCATTCAGAAACAGTTTTCATGATGTTTCAATAAAGTTAAGTGATTTATAACAGCATTTCAGACACCGCTCAACAATAAACTGTGTCAAGTGCAAGGTATTCACTCAGCTATACACTATGCATAAATAAAAACTTTTATTAGGAATGTCCCCTTATCCCAGCTTGTAAAAAGAGCTAAATAGTGGGTGCCATAATGCAACCAAGTAATCAGCAAGAACTGTGTTGCCTGACTTTAAGTAGTGACAACGTACATGATAACAATTACTGATCTGTTTAGCCTCAGCTGAGTGATCAGGGGGCTGGACTCCCAGGCTTGCACTTGTGGTCACCCCTGGTTTTTGTTCAGCTGTTCACTCTGAAATGCCAAAATCTGCAGGTACGCTAGCAGAATCTCACTGTGTATCCCACAGCCCTTCTTGAGGACGTTAGGCACCTGCTGGTAATACTCTGACATCTTCAGCAAGGTCTCTATGTCCTTAGCATGCCGAATCAGCCGGGACTCCTTCCACATGCTGGTCACCTTCTCAAAGGTGTGAACAGCCACAAAGCGAGCCAGCTGTGAGTTCACCTCTTCACTGGACTCAAAGCTGCCATGCATTGGCAGGTTGTACACCACCAGGTAGTTCATTATCAGACAGCTCAGGAGACAGGAGCACATCTCCAAGAAGGTGCCATCCAACAGCTTGTCACCCTGGTCGTCCCTGGGAGAGTTACCCTCTCGCACAATGTCCAGAAGCTCCTCTTTCAGTGGCTGAGAATGGACATAATCCAGCGGCGTCCTTCCACTCTTATCCCTCTGCTGTAACAACACGGCTCCTGCAGGAACAATGAAGGGGCATAAATAGGAACAGCATTTACATGCACGTGACAGAACAGCTGGTTTTCACAGCACCTAGGGGGCCGTTTAGAACCATTTTTAGCACTTATGTTGACACAATTAACTGGTTACATATTGACTGCCTAGTCAAGTCACATTAAGGAAGAAATTTTAAGTAAATTACCTAACTGAGTTCAAATAAAAAAGTGAGCATCCACAGACCTGCTCTGGAACACTGAACTGTGACAACAGTTTCATGGGCCATTTTCATAAAGTGTCCCTGGATATTAGATAGATAGACAGCCAGCCTGCCAGCTTCAGGGAAAAACACATCTACTGTAGTTCAGAAGTGATGTTGAGGGAACACTACAAGATATTGCATGAAGAAGGGATTCTGCACTTTACATCATTATTAACAGTGAAAAATTACGCTGTTCAAAATGAACAGAAACGGCAGATACATCTATTACGGCAGCCACTTTGGCAATATTATCTTATGAATATATTCTCTGTAAACTGATGACTAAATATTAACAATTGGTGAATTAAATGTATATCATTTCTTATTTAACTCTTGATACAACATTATGTATTTCTTTTATAAATGGCTGAATGGACAACCTTTTTTTTTTTTTAAACACATTTACAAATAGTTTTTTAACAGATTTTTTATTAATTTACATTGTGGGTTGTGTGCTTATAAAATGGTCTATAATATTAATTACAGAAGTATGATCAGGATAATGAGATCTTTAGCCTCAGAGACATCTGCTTTACTTGCAGTCCTTTTCAGTCAATCAGGATACTCTGATTTTACAGGCAATTTTTAAAAGTTTGTTTACAGGTTGAAAAGTCGGTTAACTAAAACCAGGGCAGCCTTCAGTGAATGGCCCCCTTTGTCAAATTCAATTTGATGTGAACCTGATGAAGACACGTTAGGTGTCGAAACGCATTGTGTGTTTGTTTAATCACTATGTTTTTAACAAATGCATAACATTTTTGATGAGTATAAAAATGAGCAGGAGTCACACATTTAATTCTTTTGAAGAAGAAAAATGTTGAGAGTGCAACTATGAATGTCCCTATGGAAACTTTTTTTGGTAAACCATTAAAACCGAAGTTTGGCTCAAAGAGTTTTGTACTTTTGTATTGCTTTAGAGACTCTACCTTCACTATATATGAATCAGTGATTGGCAATCCTGGCCTGTGATTGGTTAAAACCTCATCATAGATTGATACTATTGCCCTAACATCCTTACCCCACCAGTCAATAGTCTCGGACTGTTGTGTGATTGGTACACATTACTGTCAGTCCCACCCCTTTTCAAATGAACGCCTTGCTCCTCTGCACTCTTCACAAGAGAAAATGGATGAACACTGACTCTGTGTGTTAACAGAAAATGAATTACAAAACATCCTATAAAAGAAAGATGCTCCAAACACTAAAATGGTGATTAAAACATCACGGTCACTGTTTTCTGACTTTCTGAAATTCAACTCGACGAAAACAAATATGACGGGCGGGATATAAACTGGATTGTGCAGCAGTCAGCAAACCAGGCGGAGAAAAACTTTGCTAACTATACGGTATGAACTTCAAAAACATTTTCTGGTATTTATTTACTTATGCTGTATCAGCTATATTTAAACAAAAAATGTCAATATTTATTTATGTATGCGGTATCAGCTATATTTAAACAAAATATCGTATTTACTATCCAACCTTGCCTCACTTATTTTCTTGACTGATTGTATTGCAGACTCAGCCACAGTGGAAAATTAAATGCCCCTGCGGCTTCAGGCATCATAGCCCCGTTGGTAATAATAGTCTTCCTTCAGGTCAATAATATTCTACTATAACCCTCCTCTCCAGTCCCTATTTACTATATATATCAAAATATTAGCAATATAGCAATAATTAACAGAAGGCCATGCAATAAATGAATAAATAAATAAATAAATAAATAAACAAAATGAATGAATGGACTTAATATAGCAAGGCAAAAACAATATTTTGCCACCAGGTGGCACCAAGCACTATTTAGAATATGACTTTTTATCAAGACCATTCAGCCTTCAACTTGGAATCCATCATGATTCCATTAGCATGATGAGGAACAGTAAGGTAAACAGTTAGTGTCAACTATTATTGAAACTAGTGACAGACAAATAAAATAAAAACAAAAATACTTACACACACAGATCTGCATTATAAACCAAAAAACCAACAGGATAATAATGTTGTAACAAAAAGGCATCAGGTGAAAGGATTAATTTGCACTAGAGCCAAAGTAAAGATGTACAGAACTGAGACAAATGTGCCTCAGCACATAGTAACTGCAGGGGTCTGTTATTAAAATGCAGTAACTCAAGCATGAATTCAGTATAGGACTTAATGGGCAAAGTTTTTCAAATGCAAAAGCGTCTGCGGCCCAAATCAAAATCATCAAGACTGAATGACTGCACAATGAGCAGCTGACGCAGTCCCTACCACGGCAGTGTCAAACTGCTTGACAGGCCGAAACCCCGAATGTGACAAAGGCAAAGATGAGTCTGTGTGCAGCCTGTACAGTTGCCAGCAGACCTTGATGAATGCAAGCGCTGGTGGATCTCCTCCCCTAGGACAATAAAATCAGCCACTGCCTATTCTTCACAATGGCCCGTAAAATACACATCTGTCAGTGCATTGCCGTGTCCCTTTGAGAAGCTGGGCTTGATACGATATTGGCTCTCACATCACTGAGACCGATTGAAGTGAGTCCAGGTATTGGCGTGATGTGTCAGATGCACGGCTCTGGAGATGAATAAAACACCTGGGAGATTAAATGTGAACCTTGATAATTACACAGTGCCATGGCTTGTGCTGGATGAACAGAGGAATTGATGCCTCTCAGACGCTACACAGCCAGCCAGAGCTGGCCTTTAGGGGGCAGGAGAAGACTACAAATAAAATGAGAAAAAGAAAGAACAAATATATACCGTGTACAGATTCTTTTCTTGTCTCATGGCAAAGGGATTGGAGACCTGCGCTAATACAGTACATGCTAGTGTAAACAAAATAAAATATACATCTTCTATCTTGACAGGTTTATTTCAATTATTTTAACTGGATAGTCTACTGAGGCGAAACATCTTGTTCACAGGGGTAAATGTTATTAAAGATAATTTAGTAACAGTTTGAAACTGTCTGTCTTATTTATATAGATGAATTTTCTCAGAAATTTGGGTGTCAGCAGCAAAAGTTTGCCAACTTTTCCAGAGCAAGTGGAGTGAAACTGGCCACACTATTTGTCTCATCACTCTGTACTTGCTAGGACAAGCTACAGGCACAGGGATCTGATAATCCCCCAAAAGACATAAGTAAACAGTCATATGCTTACACAGCATAATTCTGAACAAAAAATAAAATGTATCTAATTTTTGTAATTTTTAAAAGCCACAAGGCTCAATTAATGTTTTAAGCTTCAACTTTGTAAAAACAGTATCCAAATGAAAAATAAGGAGATAATATAGTGCAGAAACAAAGTTAGTGCTTAAGAATACAATTGAATTGAAAATCTAGTTATCTTGGTGCATGAGTCTCCTTTTTGTTCCGGAACTTTACTAAGTGAAACAGAATCTACATGTTGCCAAGCTAACCCACCGGAAGTCTAACCGACATGGCATCTTTCACGTCACTGCCTTTATAACAAAGGACTAATAGTTCTGATCCCAGTAATCTCAGTCTAAGCTCACCCGTGTGATTTTGGAGCAGAGGATTCTGTCCTGTGTTCCAGGAACCAATTGTGACTGTGAATAAATACAATAAAATCCCCAAATTTGGTTACTGCATTCACCCATTTGCAAACCCTAAACTGTTAGTGTAACAAGATATGCGCCTCCCAACAACTTAATAGATGCTAATTATCTATTTGTTGTGAAGATTAAAAACTACAATCCATTAACAGAAATGTTTGATAATCAAATGATTTCACAATTACAATGTCATTTTCTGTCACTGGAGGGAATTGCAGAATTGGTATCAATGCTGTATTTATGAATTGCTTATTGTAGAAACTGTAGCTATCCAATAACTGAAAATTACTGCTGCCGAATGGCAGTTTGAAGGAACTCAGCCCTGGTTACCTGCATTGCTTTGTGCAAAGACAGCAAGAGGTTTTACAAAGTGGGCAGTCAAACTGAAAAAGGAAAAGGAAAAGAAAACTGATCAGGCAGTGAAGGAGGTTAAAAGTGGAAGAGGAAATTACACAAAATACACAATTTCATATAAAACTTACAGAAGTACTGCAGTTTTTAAACTACTTCTAGATGTGTGTACATAACAAGAGCTCGGTGGAGAATAATGCCATTTTCTGATGCAAGGATTTGCAATGGGCTTAAGATTATTATTTTAATATTTTTGTTACAGTTCTTTTTATTGATAATACTGCTAAAAATACAAATTCAGTATAATCAAGTTTATTTTATATGATACAACAAACCCTATACATACCAGTCATTGTGAGTCTCGTAGGCAAACACCACACACTAAAGTATTATTTAACCATTTTATTCCATGCTGCAATAAAGCACTATTGGCCGTCTGTTTTGCATTATTTGAGATATGCACATGTCAGTGGTTGGTTCATTGCATTTTGTCTCTGTGATTACTTACGCTATTATTAATGTATTTTTAAAATATGAACTTTCGGTATTATAAATGAGATGTACTTTTAAAACATCAAAATACATCTCAAAATAATGCACAATTCAGCACAACACCGTACTTAATACTTTTAGGGGTGTCGTGAGTCAGCATTTATAAGCAGCAGCTGAAGATTCAATTACTGCCGGATTGGCTAGAAAGTCTGTGCTCAGTGAAGTAAAGAAATATTTTGGTTTTGAGGTGGCTGATGATGGAATAGTAAAACAATATAACAAGACCTTGTTTTTTCTCCATGGATATTGTGAAGCAAAGCACCACTAAGTTAAAGCAAGTTATTGCTTTTCATATGTAAATATCTGTTAATGTCTATATATGTTTGATATTGCAATTGTGTTATTATATTTTTCTGTGTTTTGGAAGACTTCGATATTATCGATATTGAAATACGTGCACAATATCAGTATACAATTTTCATATCGTTGCCCACCACAACTTACATGTATTTTAATTTTAAAACTTGGTATCTGGTACAATGCATGGTGAAAGAAAGTTCTCTGTTTGCTTTCCTTATTTCAATAAGTCTGTTACTGTTTAAACACCTGGAACAAAACTGCAGTCATGTTTTAGATTCTGCAAGAATAATATGCTCAATCAAATAATTACATATGAAATTATGGAATTACGCCAGGCTTAAATTTGAGAATGGAATATTATTTCCATGCAACTCATTTTTTGTACCTGGATGTCCCTGCTTGTTATCACATTAAGTGACAAATTACACAATTAACAAGTTTCAGGATGTGTCAATGAAGTCTGCTACTACTGAAAATAAACATTTAAAGACTACACCAAAACTGCACTGGACCCTCTAACCTTCCAATCATGCTGCCCATGGACCTACTTAACCCACCCCCATAACATTACTACCATCAAGCCATTTAACAAACAACTAAAACTTGGTACAACAACACGAGTATAAACAAATTCATATAGGCAATTTAAAAGGTTATTTCCAGTGATGCTGTGGTTGTCCATTCCATTAACAATCAAACATCAAGCAGCAGCAGAGGTAAAATATAGCCCCATAATAACCATTAGACAGTCTGAGTGGTGTGTACTGTACGTCTCCAGACAATAATTCAGACAGCATAGACCCCAGGTTCAGGAAGTCTAGAGGGCAACTAGGAAAGGGTCAGCATCTCAGTGCCATAAATAAAACAGTGACCACAGTGACCTGGGTCATAAAGCATCCTTTGTGATCCGCGTGTCCACTGGCCACTCTGAAATGGTGAGTGACATCTGTAATGTGAGGGATAAGTAAAGGTCTCGCAGACAGCTTTGTATGGGTGACACAGGTCAAGGGTCGAAGCACATTTCTTCTGTCATCACGGTGGTTGTGGTCCAGATAAATTCTATAAAAGCATGGATGCTACAGTTATCTCATTTCAAAAATGGCTAATAAAAGGAGCCTGCACCATTAAAGAGAAGGACTATGAAGTGGAGAGGTCAAAAGGTCAGAGACTGCTTTATCACTGAAAAGGTGAATAAAGAGCCTATGGAGGTGTGTGTGTGTATATATATATATAATCTCTAATCTACTGGCAGGCCATATCTAGATACCATTTAGATGAATCCAGCAGGGTTTTTCACCCCACAGTGATTTATTTGCTCACCTACATTACAAGATGCAATACAAATTAGTGCTGGGACGAACACGGAATTTTCGTGTTTGGATATTCGCTCACAATTTAAATATTCATTCAGATATTCGTTTGTTTTCAAAAAGTAATACAAGTCATTGTGTTGCTTAGAACGCAGGCAGACACAGCATAGCAGCAGGGGCAGGGGGCGTGGCCGTGGCCCCTCTGTGTGTGCCTTTATTTTACAGCAAGCTGTTAAAGTAGAAAAAATTCTTCACAGAACTGTTTCTTCTACTGTTTCTTCACAGTAAACAGTGGCCATAGACACGTTTTCATAAAGTAATAACATGTAGTAAAATGAAGGGGCAAAAAACACTTTTGGTTCTCGTTTATTACATTCCACATGAGAGAAAGTCGCAACAAAAAATATATAATATAGACAATCTATATAAAAATCACTACACAACATTTCCAGCAAGTTGGTTACTGTTTAAGCGAGGCATTTCAGAATGACATTTGTTTACTTTTTGCTGTCTAAAACTTTTAAATAGAGGCTCAAGAGCTGCTGTGTTGATTCTGTTTCTTTTTTTTAATAAATATTAATCTCACATATCACATGGAGCTCTTTTTCATTTGCCATTTATTGAAACTGTCGCGCAAATTCTGGTGAGATGGTAAATAAATACAAGGTATTTTTGTCACGTAGCGAATAAGAACATCAGATTTTTGTATCCAAATACATGTCAAAAAATATTTGTTTGAATATTCAGATATTTGTCCCAGCACTAATAAAAATACAGTAAAATAAGTTCAAGAAAAATCTGGCTTATATTTGTTAAAAAAACAAATCCCACCACAGGATGACCCTGAGGGCAAGTCACTTGACCTACTATACTTTTGTCTACTATTATTTATTTATGTATTTTTTTAAGCCTAAATTCCTCCATAATTAACAATATATGTCGATTCTATTTATACCATACCATGTCAAGTATAAGTCTTGCTCAATACTCTCATGATTCGTTTTTCACAATTAACAGGGATGTTCTGTACACTTTTTTTGTACCAACTATAAACATGTGATCTATAATATTGATTAATTTACTGAACACTGATAATGGAACTTAACCAAGATAAATCAAATAATGCAGCTGTCTACCAAGCATTAAGACAATAACTAAAAGTCTACTGACTAGACAGCAGAAACACAAAAAGTCACATCCCATCAATATGGTAGCTATCTTACTGTAGGTCAGAGGTCAACGTCACAGCCAACACATTTCGCTTGCATCGTTTATTTAACCCTGCAACTATGAAGTTGCAACCTCAAATGGCGGACGTGTCTGACACTGGCAACAGCAGCTTTAAAAACACACAAGGTATAAAACGGTAGGTTGGGTTGCTGTACTTTGCAATCAAACATATGTACTTTTTGTCTTTAGTATTGATTGGGATAAGATTTGGCATACGACAGAATGTTCTGTACTGTGCTTTTCTCCTATGCCACTCAAATTCATAGTAAAGACAAAGTTAGTAGGGCTAATAAAAACACAGCTTTATAACTACTCACATGTTGTTCCTGCACCTTAAGTTGACCTGTCATTTTTAGTTTAACTTTTTTTGTACACTTTCACGTGTTAGCCTTACAGCGATCAGTTGCATGTCTCTGTTCACTGGTATATTTATTTTTATTTGTGTTTTTGTTTTTGCAGGGACAGTCTGAGCACAGCTGCAGACTTGAAGCTGATTCACCCAAAAACACTCCAATCAGATCTGTCAAAGGGGTACCTGTCAAAGGGGTACCTAGATGTTTTTTTTTTTTTTTTTTTACTGGATCCACCACATGGTCCATTTACATACCAAGATTGAGATTGAAATTCAGTAAATAAAATAATAATTAAAAAAAAGCGATTTTAAACTGAAAATACCCAACGCCTGCATTGTATACTACAGTACAGAGAATTGTTCCAGACACCTGATACAGACCTACCCAACGCCTGCATTGTACACTACAGTACAGAGGCTTGTTCCAGACACGTCTGATACAGGCCTACCCAGCGCCTGCATTGTACACTACAGTACAGAGGCTTGTTCCAGACACCTGATACAGACCTACCCAACACCTGCATTGTACACTACAGTACAGAGGCTTGTTCCACACACCTGATACAGGCCTACCCAATGCCTGCATTGTACACTACAGTACAGAGGCTTGTTCCACACACCTGATACAGACCTACCCAACGCATGCATTGTACACTACAGTACAGAGGCTTGTTCCACACACCTCTGATACAGACCTACCCAACGCCTGCATTGTATACTACAGTACAGAGGCTTGTTCCACACACCTGATACAGACCTACCCAGCACCTGCATTGTATACTACAGTACAGAGGCTTGTTCCAATCACCTCCGATAGAGACCTACCCAACGCGTGCATTACATAAGAACATAAGAAAGTTTACAAACGAGAGGAGGCCATTCAGCCCATCTTGCTCGTTTGGTTGTTAGTAGCTTATTGATCCCAGAATCTCATCAAGAAGCTTCTTGAAGGATCCCAGGGTGTCAGCTTCAACAACATTACTGGGGAGTTGGTTCCAGACCCTCACAATTCTCTGTATAAAGAAGTGCCTCCTATTTTCTTTTCTGAATGCCCCTTTATCTTATCTCCATTTGTGACCCCTGGTCCTTGTTTCTTTTTTCAGGTCAAAGAAGTCCCCTGGGTCGACATTGTCTATACCTTTTAGGATTTTGAATGTTTGAATCAGATCGCTGCGTAGTCTTCTTTGTTCAAGATTGAATAGATTCAATTCTTTTAGCCTGTCTGCATACGACATGCCTTTCAAACCCAGGATAATTCTGGTTGCTCTTCTTTGCACTCTTTCTAGAGCAGCAATATCCTTTTTGTAACGAGGTGACCAGAACTGAACACAATATTCTAGGTGAGGTCTTACTAATGCATTGTAAAGTTTTAACGTTACTTCCCTTGATTTAAATTCAACACTCCTCACAATATATCCGAGCATCTTGTTGGCCTTTTTTATAGCTTCCCCACATTGTCTAGAGGAAGACATTTCTGAGACAACATAAACTCCTAGGTCTTTTTCATAGTTCCCTTCTTCAATTTCAGTATCTCCCATATGATATTTATAATGCACATTTTTATTGCCTACATGCAATACTTTACACGTTTCTCTATTAAATTTAATTTGCCATGTGTCTGCCCAGTTCTGAATGCTGTCTAGATCATTTTGAATGATCTTTGCTGCTGCAAGTGTTTGCCATTCCACCTATTTTTGTGTCGTCTGCAAATTTAACGAGTTTGCTTACTATACCAGAATCTAAATCATTAATGTAGATTAGGAATAGCAGAGGACCTAATACTGATCCCTGTGGTACACCACTGGTTACCTCGCTCCATTTTGAGGTTTCTCCTCTGATCAGTACTTTCTGTTTTCTACATGTTAACCACTCCCTAATCCATGTGCATGCATTTCCTTGAATCCCTACTGCGTTCAGTTTGAGAATTAATCTTTTATGCGGGACTTTGTCAAAAGCTTTCTGGAAATCTAAATAAACCCATGTCGTATGCTTTGCAATTATCCATTTTCAATGTTGCATCCTCAAAAAAGTCAAGTAGGTTAGTTAGACACGATCTCCCTTTCCTAAAACCATGCTGACTGTCTCCCAGGATATTTTTACCATATAGGTAATTTTCCATTTTGGATCTTATTATAGTTTCCATAAGTTTACATATAATAGAAGTCAGGCTTATTGGTCTGTAGTTACCTGGTTCGGTTTTGTCTCCCTTTTTGTGGATCGATATTATGTTTGCTATTTTCCAGTCTGTCGGTACAACCCCTGTGTCAAGAGACTGTTGCATGATCTTGGTTAGCGGTTTGTAAATAACTTCTTTCATTTCTTTGAGTACTATTGAGAGGATCTCATCCGGCCCAGGGGATTTGTTTATTTTAAGAGCTCCTAGTCCCTTTAACACTTCTGCCTCTGTTATGCTAAAGTTGTATACTACGGTACAGTAACAACCTGACTATTCATGTGTCAAAACACACAAAAAGTGAGTACAATTTCCATCAAAATGTGTTATTTAGATTTTTTGTGTTTTCATAAAAATATATCTAAATAAATAAATAAATAAATATAAATACATAATATTCAAAAATAAACAAACAAAAAAAAGTTTTAATTTCAGTAAACCTTAATGAAAATATGCACCATGGAAACTGTTTAAGAACCACAACAGCCCATTGTTTATGGATGAGGGTAAAAAAAAACATCAATGCACGGTTCTAAGATATGCATGTACATGTCTGGAAGGCAGTGGCTGGGACACATATTTTTCAGTTTTATGTATAAGGTTGACAATTCACTTTTTGGTCTGGCATAGCAGGCTGTATAGTAAATTTAAAAATCTATATTAGCAACTGCGAGAAAGCTATTTTGAGGTGTTGATTGAAGGAGATAACATGGAGTCATGTAAAGCCCTCCAACCCCCACCAGGGCCGCAAAAAAACTATTTACAACATAATTGGATTTATTTATTTATTTATTCATGTATGTACAGTACTGTGCAAAAGTTTTAGGCAGGTGTGAAAAAATGCTGTAAAGTAAGAATGCTTTCA
The DNA here is from genome assembly GCA_030684275.1 of Acipenser oxyrinchus oxyrinchus. Lineage (NCBI taxonomy): Eukaryota > Metazoa > Chordata > Actinopteri > Acipenseriformes > Acipenseridae > Acipenser > Acipenser oxyrinchus. Next base: position 104,768,747 of record CM060247.1, read on the forward strand.
AAAATAGACATGTTAATAGATTATATTTATCAATTAACTAAATGCAAAGTGAGTGAACAGAAGAAAAATCTAAATCAAATCCATATTTGGTGTGACCACCCTTTGCCTTCAAAACAGCATCAATTCTTCTAGGTACACTTGCACAAAGTCAGGGATTTTGTAGGCATATAGTCAGGTGTATGATTAAACAATTATACCAAACAGGTGCTAATGATCATCAATTCAATATGTAGGTTGAAACACAATCATTAACTGAAACAGAAACAGCTGTGTAGGAGGAATAAAACTGGGTGAGGAACAGCCAAACTCAGCTAACAAGGTGAGGTTGCTGAAGACAGTTTACTGTCAAAAGTCATACACCATGGCAAGACTGAGCACAGCAACAAGACACAAGGTAGTTATACTGCATCAGCAACATCTCTCCCAGGCAGAAATTTCAAGGCAGACAGGGGTTTCCAGATGTGCTGTCCAAGCTCTTTGAAGAAGCACAAAGAAACGGGCAACGTTGAGGACCGTGAGACGCAGTGGTCGGCCAAGGAAACTTACTGCAGCAGATGAAAGACACATCATGCTTACTTCCCTTCGCAATCGGAAGATGTCCAGCAGTGCCATCAGCTCAGAACTGGCAGAAAACAGTGGGACCCTGGTACACCCATCTACTGTCCGGAGAAGTCTGGTCAGAAGTGGCCTTCATGGAAGACTTGCGCCAAAAAGCCATACCTCCGGCGTGGAAACAAGGCCAAGCGACTCAACTATGCACGAAAACACAGGAACTGGGGTGCAGAAAAATGGCAGCAGGTGCTCTGGACTGATGAGTCAAAATTTGAAATATTTGGCTGTAGCAGAAGGCAGTTTGTTTGCCGAAGGGCTGGAGAGCGCATACCTAATGAGTGTCTGCAGGCAACAGTGAAGCATGGTGGAGGTTCCTTGCAAGTTTGGGGCTGCATTTCTGCAAATGGAGTTGGGGATTTGGTCAGAATTAATGGTCTCCTCAATGCTGAGAAGTACAGGCAGATACTTATCCATCATGCAATAACATCAGGGAGGCATCTGATTGGCCCCAAATTTATTCTGCAGCATGACAACGACCCCAAACATACAGCGTAAAGTCATTAAGAACTATCTTCAGCGTAAAGAAGAACAAGGAGTCCTGGAAGTGATGGTATGGCCCCACAGAGCCCTGATCTCAACATCATCGAAGTCTGTCTGGGATTACATGAAGAGAGAGAAGCAACTGAGGCTGCCTAAATCCACAGAAGAACTGTGGTTAGTTCTCCAAGATGTTTGGGCCAACCTGCCTGCCGAGTTCCTTCAAAAACTGTGTGCAAGTGTACCTAGAAGAATTGATGCTTGATGCTGTTTTGAAGGCAAAGGGTGGTCACACCAAATATGGATTTGATTTAGATTTTTCTTCTGTTCACTCACTTTGCATTTAGTTAATTGATAAATATAATTTATTAACATGTCTATTTTTGAAAGCATTCTTAGTTTACAGCATTTTTTCACACCTACCTAAAACTTTTGCACAGTACTGTATGTATTTATTTATTTAAAGTACACGTTACTCCACGTACAGGTTTGTAAACTTATCCTGGGGTTCAGGTGACATGAGTAAACCCCATACTGTTCATTTAGTTTCACCGACTTCAATAAGCACCAATTCTAGACTGCAGTACCTAATGTTATCTTAGGTATGTTTCCACATAAGCAAGACCATCATTGAGTCATATTGTTTCTTGCAGCCAACACAGTACGTCCTCAAACATAAAATTGACTTTATAGTTTAAATAGTTCACATCATGCTTCCGTTAACCTTGCCTTACTGTTTTTTTTTTTTAAATACTAAATCCACTACAGTCTGTCTTTTGGTTCTATATCTGCAAGTGTTAACAAAACAAAACAAAGAAAACATCAAACTGCAATTATGTCTCCTATATAACCAACCACTGGGGAAGAAACAGCCCTGGCTGCCTGTTAGGTTACTAACTGAGCAAATCAGTAGCCCACCGAGGTATCTGGTAGCCCAAGGCAACTTCGGGAATTTGAAACAGAGCACTAGACTGTGCTCTTTTGAAATTGAAAAAAATAAAGAATTCCAGAAACAGTTTAATGTGTCTCTACTGTGGTGGTTTCCCTACATACAGGCAAACTCAATGAGCAAGGAGTGCTGCATCAGCATGTGGTGCAAGCAGGAAAATCAAAACCATCAATCACTGCTGTACTCTCTCTACTAATATTACCTCAGGAAAGCCCGTCAGCTGACACATCAGACATACATCTCTGCGCTGTTCTGTGTGTATCTAATTACTTTATATTTATTGTATAACTTCTATTTTAGCAAAAAAGACATGACAGCAGTGAGTCTTCGCAGATAGCTTGTTATTCTTACTTCCTGTGCAGTCCTGAAACCACGGCTTGCTGCTCCTGTAACGTTTTCGGATCCTGCAGGCAGGGGTGGGACGTGAACCCGGGACCTCCCGCACTGAAGCACAGCGCCGATACCGCTGCTCAAAAGAGCCGGCTCTCTTGCAGGAGCTGGAATCGTGCTTATGTCTTCATGTTTGATTGCATCACCTACCAACCCTGACCCCTACCCCGTGCATGCTACGCTATTATAGAGTAGACAATAACTTAGCATTTAGGGATAAGAAAAAAAAAAAAAAAAGCCCAACCTATTCACCACTTTTTAGATTTAGCTTTTTGTAACTTCTGCTTGAAGTAAATGCACTGGATATGAAAATACCACATGGAAAGTTTCCAAAGATAAAAATGTTGTGTTTATTCGTCACGCTGGGTATAAAGTTTGTTGAAAACATGCCTTCATATTTTTAACATGTACCACACTAACAGTGATTTGCTGTATGTGAAATGAATAGGGCAGTCAAACAGAGCCTCCACAACAAACAGCAACATTCAGAAGATTAGATTCCTGACGGCTTGAAGGCTCTTTTACTCCTGTTCTCAATACGCCTCTTTCGAGAGGAATAATTATATATATAAAAAAAAAGCAACAACAACAACGAGGCTTCTCAATATTGTCATGTTTTTGTTGTCATCATGCAAAACAAAATGTATTTCTATATTGCTTGCTTCATTCGCGCCGCTTGCTTCGCTTGTGTTGTGCATTGAGGCTGGACCACAAGGAGGCTGTGTGATCCAGTGGTCAAAGAAAAGGGCTTGTAACCAGGAATTCTCCGGTTCAAATCCCACCTCAGCCACTGACTCATTGTGTGACCCTGAGCAAGTCACTTAACCTCCTTGTGCTCCATCTTTCGGGTGAGACGTAATTGTAAGTGACTCTGCAGCTGATGCATAGTTCATACACCCTAGTCTCTGTAAGTCGCCTTGGATAAAGGCGTCTGCTAAATAAACAAAAAGTAATTATAGAGAGTGGAAAAAAACAGGCAGAAGCTATTTTACAATTTGATTAACTCCCAAGTATTGCTTATTACAGTTGTACTCTTAGTATGCTACTTAAATTTACTAGCACATGTGTTCCAAACTGCACTAAAAGGAACATTTCATTAAAGTATGTTATAAATATGTTGAGGTGAGGTGAGGTAGCAGATAATCTTTCTGTGTATCTTGAAGAATTTAGTGAACCAGTCAAGCTACAAGGCTAGATCCACCCTTGTTCATCACTAATTGATTGATTGTGTTCACTGTTAAATAAAAACCAAAACCCTACAAGTTATATTCTACTTTTTGTGTGTTTTGTGCGATGGGGAGGGGGCAAGTAGATTTCTGTCCCCTGGACAAGAAGTTTTTTTCAAAAACTGCACAACCCTGCCAGTCATTCTGCATTGGTAGTAAGCGGATCATATTTGGGGTACTACAGCACTCTGAATAAGCCATTCCCCAAGTGGGAGGGGAGGAGTATATTATACTCCCAGGGGTAAAATACATTTATTTCGTGGATAGTGAGTTATACCGTACTGTATAATGGTCATTCCAGCTGAAGTGGACCAGTGGTGAGGTGTTTCCTGCAATGGTGGTTGAGAATACACCACATGTGATGTGCCAAGGTTTCCAGGGTTTCCTATTGAATCTTAATAAGGTTAACCACAACACAAAATCATGTGAACAGCATTATTACTCTGTGCCGCTTAGTTTGAAAGTGTTACAGAGGAAAGCATTGTGCCCACTGGTTTGCAGAGCTGGATGCTTACCGCCTTGTCGGAGGAGCAGCTTGGCAATGTCCAACTCTCCAACGCTGAGCGCATCATGCAGGGGGCTCACCCCGTCCACCTGGGTAAGAAGATCTACATCCGGGCAGTGCTGCAGGATGGCATGCACACACTCAATGCTGCCATGGTTGCAGGCTTCATGCAAGGGCGTCCAGCCTGCATGGTCTGAATGAACAAGTACACACAAATAATGAAATCAGTCACCTTACAAAGCAAATCAACACTGGTGGTAGCCTTCATAAAATGACTAAACATACATGCATTTCACATGAAGGCCATTTTGCAGTTTTTGCATCACTATTAATAAAACGATTTTATGAAAATAATAAGTAGGGACAAGGAAAATGCAGGGCACTTCATAAAGTATTATCATGAAACAGTGAAAACCTTTGATATGCTAAACCAAATAAGAGCCAAATATTTGTATTTATTTATTCTCTCTCTCTCTGTGAAAACGTGATACAGATTCATTAACAAAAAAAAAATAAAAGCCAACCGAACTGTATGGGGGGGGGGGGGAATAAAAATACCAACCCATCCTAATAATGTTTTGAAAAGCAATCAGTGATTTTTCTTTTTTTTGCATCTTAGTCTTGCTCGAGAGCTGATTTTTCATCCCTTTGGAAAATTGGCATTTAAATGGAGGAGCGAGACAGTAAAACTGGAAAACAAGAGCCTTTTCTTTCACAGCGGTCAAAAAGGAAAACTTGTTCAGTTGTGAGAAGGGGATATTGTTCAAGCCAGGAACCATAATATAAGACATAACAGCTCTTTTCAATTACCAATGGGCATGTGACCTTTGCCCCTATACTCCCAGTCATTTTCAGCATTTTGTCAGTGCACCATATATATATATATATATATACACACACACACACACACACACACACACACACACACACACAAGAAGAATCTTAAAAAAAAATCTAATAATAATAATAATAATAATAATAATAATAATAGGACCTACCTTTAACATTAATGTCAACCCCAGGAACATGAAGGGCACCGATCAACCTCTCGACTTGGTTCCGCTTGCAGGCTCTATGTAACAGCGTCTCTCCTTGTAAAAAAACAATTATCCAAAATGAGGGTGCGCCTGGCTAGCGTTCCTCTGCAATGCTCAGAAGCAAATGCAAACAGGCACCAGCTACAATCCCAAATATCCCACAATAAAAACACAGCTTTCTTCGAGACTGCAGAAAAAGAAAAGCTTAAAAACAAGAAGAAAAAAAAGCTATCCGATTTTGACGACTTTTTTTTTTTTGGTATGGCGTTTCAATTTCCATTTCCATTATAGTGTGAAAGTCAACACTGAATCTGCTAGAAAATCACTTCCTTGCCGGTATTGTTCCAGTCATGAAGTTCTGCTACACAGCCTTAGCACAATGGTTTCAACAGTATTTTTCACAGACTGAGGGTTCAAAAGCTCCACTGGGCATTAAGAATGCGCCACGTGATGTTTAATCAGCAAACTACAACACCCGGGCACAAAAGGCTCCAAAGGGTTTTACTTATATTTTTTGTGTACCCCTTTTTTATACAATATCAAATTGTGAACATATTAGAGAGAGAGAGAGAGAGAGAGAGAGAGAGAGAGAGAGAGAGAGGAGAGAGGAGAGAGGGCTATTTTCATGTATGGCTGAACTTCACAAGAAAGTTTCAGGCCAAGCATGACTGCTTCTGTACTTGCCAGTATAATACCAAACTGCAAATCTGCCAATAAATGGCTTGCTGCCTCTCAACAGGGCGTCCAGCTGTACAGAATGTTGGCTTGCACAGATAAAGCCCAGTGTGTTATTGTAAAGGCATCTTTCATATGGAAAACAAAAAAAACACCTTATGAGGTTTCACATAAAAAAGGAATGAGCACAATATGCTCCTTAGACAGAGTTTACTAAGAGGAAACTTAAAATACACTCAGATTTCATTAAATGAAATTGTACCAGGATTGAAACGCCTCATCTGTATTCAGGGAAACATCTGGGAGAAAAGGCTTTTGAAATGTAAGTGTCAGCAAGAAACTGAAGCTAACCAGGAATTCACTGGATGCTTTAAAATCAAATTATGTAACCTCAGAAGCCTTTTTAGTTTTTTGACCCCATTTTACAGAACTGAATCGTTGTGATTTCTGTCAGTATTAAGATAAGGGTGGGTGAGGTTGTGTGGTCCAATGTTGAGAGCAAAAGAATTGAATAATCCCAGCCCAGTGGCCACTGATTCACTTTATAACCTTGTAAGTATGCACTGTGTCTACAACAGCAATTATTCAGGCAGTGCCACATTTCTTATTTTTTTGTAATCTTTTATACTGATTTTGAATGTGGAAAAGAAAAAGCTACTTATTTGCATTCAGTATATATACAATTCAAACCCTTTTTCTCCTACAATACATTTTTTAAACAAAGATGTTCTCAAATAATCTTCCAGGCAGTCTGAAAACAATTAATCAGGCAGGGGGATACATTACAATACATTTCTTAACAATATTTTTTTTCAGATGTTAATTGAAATAAAAAAAAACAACACACAGGTTAGTATAACAGTCATTGTTTTCAGAATAGTCTGTCATTTTGCCTCAAAATGGCAAAAAGAGAAGAGTACTCTGGTGCTGTCCGTGTGCAAGTCGTACCTTAACCAATTAAGGGTCTTCCTGTTTTGGGTCCTATTGTGAACTCCTTTCCAACAACTGGAAGCGTTCCCCTTACTTTCAAACTGACTGAGGTGACAGCAGTGTGAAGAAACATTTCCTGTCCCCACATGATTTTGGAAATTATAGGCCTGTTTCCAACATCCCTTTTTATTGAGAAATTGATTAAAAAGTCTTGTCAACTTGGCTTCAGAATCAGTTTTGTAGAAATGGATTGCTGGAAAAGCTTAATTCGCTTCGGTTATACAGCAGTACTAAAACAGCCTTATGGAGGGTCTGTACTGACAACCTGTTTGCTGATACTGGACGATTGTCTATTTGAGTTGCATGATCTTTCTGTTGCTTCTGACACTGGACCATGGTATTTTATAGAGTTATAGAATTACATTGACATTGCTTTGCAATGGTTTAGTTCCTATTTATCACATCAATGCCAGTGTGTCTCTTTGTGTCAGTACTCATCTGAGACTGGTGATGTGAAGTATGGAGTTCCACAAGGCTCAATCCTTGCTCCCCTGCTCTTCAGTGTCTATATGCTTCCCCTTGGATCAATTACTAAAAAAATATAGCTTTGGATTTCACCGTTATGCAGATGATGCTCAAATATATTGTTCTTTTCTTCCCAAACCGAAGATGGCGGTCTCTGCGCTGTCTCAGTACCTGAGCAAAATTCAATCATGGATGGCTATAAATGGTCTAAAAATAAATCCTACTAAGACCGAGGTGCTATAAGTGGGCTCCAGACACAGTTTAGTTAAATCCACCTGTACTGAAATCCCCTTTGATAGTAATCTTTTGACTCTATCCAATACTGTGAAACACTTGTGAATTACTATGGATTCAAAACTGTGTGGATACCCACATTAGCGCTGTTCCAAAGACCTTACTTTATCATTTCAGGAACATTGCCGAATTGAGATCTATTCTATCTGATAAAGATGCAGAGATATTGGTAAAAAGTTGAAAATGTCACATCAGACAGTGCACTACAGAAGTACAAAAAACAAGAAAGTGAGCAACTTGAAAAGGCAGAGGGAGGAATAGAATCAACACAGAGTGACAAGACCATGCCATTGTTGCCAAGATCAGGAGAAACAGAAAAGTACATGCTTCAGTTGTTGTGGATCAGCTATTTGAAGAATATGGTGTGAAGATGTTAGCACAAACGTTAATAAATAGAGTCAAATAAAGGGGGTTCTATGGCCAGGTTGCTAGAAAGTAGACCTTCATCAGCGCAGTCAACAAGAAGGAAATATGTCTTTTGCCAATACCTCCAGAAACAAGACGCTTTTTTCAGCATGAGTCAAAATTTAATTTGTTCAGCTCAGGTGGGAGAGTGATGGTGTGGAGAAAGCCATCAGAAGAATTAAAAAGAGGAGTGTCTTCAACCCACCATGAAACACGGAGGAGGCAACATTAAGTTTGGGGGTGAATGGCAGCTTCAGGGGTTGGTGAACTTGGACTAATAGAAGACAACATGAATGGAGAGATGTACCAGATTATTCTGCAGGGGAATCTGAAGAGCTAGGGTTTTAAATGTACAGGGGTATTCTACAGGGGAATCTGAAGAGCTAGGATTGTAAATGTACAGGGGTATTCTACAGGGGAATCTGAAGAGCTAGGATTGTAAATATACAGGGGTATTCTACAGGGGAATCTGAAGAAGTCAGCTAGGATTTTAAATGTACAGGGGTGTTCTACAGGGGAATCTGAAGAAAGCTAGGATTTTAAATGTACAGGGGTATGCTACAGGGGAATCTGAAGAGCTAGGATTTTAAATGTACAGGGGTATTCTACAGGGGAATCTGAAGAGCTAGGATTTTAAATGTACAGGGGTATTCTACAGGGGAATCTGAAGAGCTAGGATTGTAAATGTACTGGGGTATTCTACAGGGGAATCTGAAGAGCTAGGATTGTAAATATACAGGGGTGTTCTACAGGGGAATCTGAAGAAAGCTAGGATTTTAAATGTACAGGGGTATGCTACAGGGGAATCTGAAGAGCTAGGATTTTAAATGTACAGGGGTATTCTACAGGGGAATCTGAAGAGCTAGGATTTTAAATGTACAGGGGTATTCTACAGGGGAATCTGAAGAGCTAGGATTGTAAATGTACAGGGGTATTCTACAGGGGAATCTGAAGAGCTAGGATTGTAAATGTACTGGGGTATTCTACAGGGGAATCTGAAGAGCTAGGGTTTTAAATGTACAGGGGTATTCTACAGGGGAATCTGAAGAGCTAGGATTTTAAATGTACAGGGGTATTCTACAGGGGAATCTGAAGAGCTAGGATTGTAAATATACAGGGGTATTCTACAGGGGAATCTGAAGAAGTCAGCTAGGATTTTAAATGTACAGGGGTGTTCTACAGGGGAATCTGAAGAGCTAGGATTGTAAATGTACAGGGGTATTCTACAGGGGAATCTGAAGAGCTAGGATTTTAAATGTACAGGGGTGTTCTACAGGGGAATCTGAAGAAGTCAGCTAGGATTTTAAATGTACAGGGGTATGCTACAGGGGAATCTGAAGAGCTAGGATTGTAAATATACAGGGGTATTCTACAGGGGAATCTGAAGAAGTCAGCTAGGATTGTAAATGTACAGGGGTATTCTACAGGGGAATCTGAAGAAGTCAGCTAGGATTTTAAATGTACAGGGGTGTTCTACAGGGGAATCTGAAGAAAGCTAGGATTTTAAATGTACAGGGGTATGCTACAGGGGAATCTGAAGAGCTAGGATTTTAAATGTACAGGGGTATTCTACAGGGGAATCTGAAGAGCTAGGATTTTAAATGTACAGGGGTATTCTACAGGGGAATCTGAAGAGCTAGGATTGTAAATGTACAGGGGTGTTCTACAGGGGAATCTGAAGAAAGCTAGGATTTTAAATGTACAGGGGTATGCTACAGGGGAATCTGAAGAAGTCAGCTAGGATTTTAAATGTACAGGGGTATGCTACAGGGGAATCTGAAGAGCTAGGATTGTAAATGTACAGGGGTATTCTACAGGGGAATCTGAAGAGCTAGGATTTTAAATGTACAGGGGTGTTCTACAGGGGAATCTGAAGAGCTAGGATTTTAAATGTACAGGGGTGTTCTACAGGGGAATCTGAAGAGCTAGGATTTTAAATGTACAGGGGTGTTCTACAGGGGAATCTGAAGAAGTCAGCTAGGATTTTAAATGTACAGGGTTACTCTACAGGGGAATCTGAAGAGCTAGGATTTTAAATTTACAGGGGTACATCTGGCATAACATCTTTGTGACAAAAATTATTATAGGAGAAAAACGTGTTTGAATTGTATTCACAAGTTGCCTCACCCCAGACTCACACACTGGAAATCTGGATCTGGTAGAGGTTAAATATCTCTTGAACGATCATGTGAAAATACCACTATACTAAAAGTAAAAGAGTGTTTGCCACACACAGCAGATCATACCAATGTGTGCTTGCAGCACCACAGTAATAACAATTTACAACTGAACAGGTTTAACTACACCACCTTTAGGAAATCCATAGAACAGTGCCTAAGTTATAAGGTACAAGCTTTCATAGAAACAAACTTCCAAAGATAGAAACAAAGGTGCCTGAATAATAATAATAATAATAATAATAATAATAATAATAATAATAATAATAATAATAATAATAATAATAATAATATCTAACAATTGGGCCTTAGCCATGTGTACAAAATCTCAAAAATGGCAGTGCTAATAGAAGCACTGTTAAACCACTTTAATGGCTGCAGTTTGGATACAGCAGTTCCATTACAGGGGTAATTGCATGCTCAGCAGTTACGAGCACGGAAAGGATACACATTCTGCTGCCTGTTTCTATAAATTTTCTTAAACCAGACAATCCACACCAATAAAAAGAACGCCTGCATTGTATTTGTAAAGCAGCGCTTTTCACTTTGAATTTGAATTAAGTTTCCTAAAATACACAGCGGGTGGGTTAATAAAACAAATCCAACTAGACAAAATCAGCACACTTTTTTTTTTTTTTTAAATGAAAGGTAATTATCACTAAAGGTTAAATAAATACATCCAGCCATTTGACATGGAGACCGGAAGTTTACGTTGTGTGGAGTTCATCAGACGAGGCAAGAATCTTAATTTCCTATATAGCATTTACTTTGTACAACCTGTGTGTATCTGTTTGAAAACATAGTTACAATTACTGTATTAATTTGTAAAACCTCTGCTTTGTATAACCACTTTGGGTGGGGTCCTGTGTGCTGAGAATGTGTTTACAGTTGGGGGAGGGAATTAGGTCAGAGAAGCCAGAAAAACTGTGGAAAAGAACAGGAACGGCAGTCCCTGAAGGTAACCACACCCAAACAGCATCAAATTAGGTTCCGACAACAGCCTATATAAACTGAAGTTAAAGATTAGTTCAGAACGTTTTCCTGACAACCAACAAAACAACATGTGTGGTAAATGTTACTTTTGCTCTGTATTAGGCTATCCATTTATAAACCAATTAAAAAATCGGTCCTACAATGATAGATTATGATTAATATTAATTGCTGGTATGGTCTATTTCTTTTTGATATACAATTTAAAAACTTATGATATTACACAACAGAGTTGTCATAGCATCAGAAACCATATGACCAATTTTTCAAACACTCGGTCCTGTAATAAATATATCTAAAAGTTGGGAATCTAGCAATGAGCTACCGAAAATACTTGACAACAATGACCTTCTACTACTCTGTGTATGGAGCCAGAAATTCCATCACTTTCATGTACTGCCCCTCTTTTCTGACTGTTAAGCCCTGATTTCTTTTTTTTTCAAAGTCTTTGTAATCTTTGTTGGATTTATCAGAGTCGTTTTTGTTTGGCGGCACACACAATTAGATTTTCAATTTTTTTCAGGGAACTGCAAGAATCCACGTGTCTTGCAAGTCATTTTTCATTGGTCAATGTCATTTTTAACACACATCAAATCGGACTTCTTTCGATTCCAAAACTGATGCATCAGCGTCGTACGACAATTATGGCCTCGGTGTGCAAGGAGCAATAGGGAGGAATGCACAGGAATGTTTTTTTCTGTTTAGACGCACGTTAAATTCAGTTGTGTTTTCGGATCCAGTGTGCAATGGCCTTCATAAAGTTAATGACAAACGTTTTTTTCTGAAGTTTGTTATATATTTTTTTAATAAAATGACATCTCTAAACAAAGGAACGAAGCGAAGCCACGTTTGGAAGTATTTTAAGGAACCGGATGAGAAAACTGTGGTATGTAAATTATGCCAAACAAAATTGCCATACCACAAAAACACATTCAATTCTTCACCATTTGAAATGAAAACATTCCAAAATTACTCTGGCTGGAGTTACTGAATGCAGTAAAAAGCAAACACCCATTATAAACAGAACGCTACAGAGGGCGACTGACATTTATTTAACACTTACATCCCCGTGAATACGTACAGCACTTTTTTTTTTTTTTTTACCCCCCCCCCAAAAAAGTCCTCGATATCCATGTAATTTGTCAACAGAAGGGGATATAGCTATGGATTTCCTGTTTGTGGCACCGATCCCTGAAAACTAGCGTTAACATAACAATGTATTGGAATCTGTGCATTTGATAGATTCTGTAACATATGCAGTTGTGTTTTTATTTTTATGATTGGTTTTGTTTTATTCTTTGATATGAATATAATGTAAAAAAAAAACTAAAAAAAAACAAAAAAAAACACCAAATTCCCATTGGGATTATTTTTTATTTATTTTTTAGATTCTAATGATTTTTTAGTATTGCATGCAGGACAGCCGATATAAGATCGTTACCTTCATTAAAAATGTGCACGGATGAATCTACCGGTTAAATAAACTAATACCCATAAATTAACCAATCAAAATTTGAATCGAGTGACAGCACTAATTTCAGTATATACTTTGGTGTGTACATGTGTTGTTTTTTTTAACTTTGTAGTTAAGTCTTTACGATGTTAAAACGTTATTTGCTTATTTAGGGCTTCTTTGCTTGGACAATACTAACCATGGCTGTCAGTATACATCATAATGTAATATAAAGAGTGTGTGTGTATATGTAGATATGGTTTAAATGTTTAAACGTTCATAAAAATGTACCAAAAGCACATCACTACTAATTTGCATAATTTACAGGTGATGTCACCATAGCTACTAGGGGTGGGGATTTCGAATAATAACATATTTGAGTATACCAAGAATAAAAGTTTTGAATAACTGAATACTCGACCTCTAATTACTCATAACAGTGACCGGTCCTTAGAATGTATTAGCAGCAACCACACATAGGGACACATCGATAAATACATCAACAGTAACAGCAAAGACACATCTAAGGCATCTAATCAATTCGAAGTAAAAAATGATTTAAACTATAAGAAATAAGAAAACACAGAATGTTTTAAAAAGGACCTTCAAAACTTTCAACTGCATTTTTAACACCCTTTGACGACTCGTATAAAACACACAACACTACTGCTTACTAACAAAGCACAACAATCGATGTTTGCTCAATAACATATAACATAAAACGAGATGTACTGTATCCATACTTGCCGACTCCACAATATAATATATTCATTTTTTTCCCCCCCAAAAAGTCTGATTCTGGATTCAAGCCGATATCAGTTGGAGACTTAACACAAGTCTATATATTCATTTTTGATTTTGTGTTTTCCCAGACAATAGATGCTGATTTTAGATGAAGCCGATGTTGAGCATCAGATGATCGGTAGTTGTAGACATGTCAAAATACACAGATGCTATTTTCACTGCTCATGTACTCCCTTAGACAATAGCAGAGCTAGGTAATGAAGCACGCCCGCCTCCCTGTCAATTATCAGTGAGGTGACAATTGTAGTGACTCATCACTTCCAAGTTTTTTCAGGTGTAGTTAGCACATTTTTCCATTTGTTTTAGAAATGAATGAGTATTCAAAACTTGATGAAAGTATTCGAGCAGTAATTTTAAATTAAGAATACTCGATTACTCAAACATTCGGACTCACCCCTAACTACTAATTTATATTTGATTGAAAATCCTACTATCTTACTGGTAATTCTAAATGGAATAAAACATTCACATGTAGTTTAAAAATATATTATATAGAACAGTAAAGCACCTTATTGCGGCCAAATAAAATAACTGCAGCTGACTTAGGCAAAACAAAGCTTTATTTAACAGTAGTGGTACAACAATTAAATCGATGCATTGATTATTGATCATCTGTCCTTAAGTTTCCTGAGCTTCCAATACATATTGATGAATAGATGCATCAAATTACAACCCGGTTTGAAGTCTCCTGTTGCCGGTTTGCATTAAAACCTTGAGTGTGTGAGGCTGTGCTTCTTTTAGTGCTAGTACGGTAGATAAACAACATCAGCACGTTGCTAGGATACACACTTTAGGCCTCGTCATTCGCGTTGGACAAGCGAAATCAGAAGTAGGCCTATTGTATTAATGTTTTTTTAATTTTTTTAAATCTATTAAAAATCTACTGATTACCTTATTTTGTTTCAGTGCATGTTGTGTTTGGATTATATGGCGATATTACATAAAAATAAGCTGAATTTAGTACAGTAATTAAATTAGTTAGGATTTGTGAGATTAATTAAAATGTTTTGCTTTGGACATAACATGTTTTGCTTTGGACATAAAATGTTAACAGTAATGAACACCCATAGTTCAGATAGAAATGACTTCTGTTAAAATATAGTATTTTTTTATTATTATTACAATGTCAAAGGGACATCTGATGTGGATGCACATTATTTTTAGTTTTTAAAAACTCATGTCCTTTGTATTTCTTTTTTTCTATAATCTGAACTGTTCTAATTTGAATGCAAGTTGTGCCTTTTTGTTTAACTATTATGCACAAGAGTTATTGGATCTTCTGTAGTAATGTTTGTTCTTTAATTTTAAAAGTAAAACGTCAATGCATCGATTATTATTGATAAATGCCTATACGATAATCTAATAAGAAATTAGGTTGCCGATTGTACCACCACTGAGACGGTGCTAAAATTATTAGTGCTGGTGTTTCATACTTATTCTACCATCGCACTTCTCTGGTACACTAGATATTCAGTACATATTTTAGTAAAGCAATAAATAGGTCAGCTAGTAAATGATTTACTGCCTCTCAACAGGCTGTGCAGAATGTTTTTTAGAAACAAGAATGTTGGTCACAAAGTATGTGCTACTAGATTGTCATCTGCTTTATAACTTAAGAAGCACACTTCTGAGACGTCCTCCAAACTTACAGCTCCACTAGACTTGCACGTTTATCCACAGCAAAATAGAACACAGGTTACCAAACTGAAAACTTTACCCACTTTCAATACTGCACTCTGAAGAGAGAGTAGTTCTCGTCAGGGTCAAAAACACTGGCAAAGGAGATCAAGTTAAAAGTCTGTACAATTTACGTGATAAAGTATTTGGGTCACAGCGTTTGGTGTACACATACGAACGTTCATCTTGGACTTGTGTGATACTGTACTTGTGTTGATCCACCAAAAAAACCTCACACTGGATCTGGAAGGTACAGTAACTACAGTACAACCTCCCTAGCTTTGCCGGCACAAGTACATTAGTGTGCAATTTTATTTCCCCATACTTGTTGCTCTATCGTTCTCGCCTTCGAAGTTCTAAATAATTACTTTTTGGCTACTGTGCGCATGTATGTGTTTTTAGTGTATGAACTTTTATTACTTCTCTCACAAACCAGCCTGAAAGCTTAAACAAAGTAGTTGCTAATTCATGTACAGAACCAAGTACCATCTATTAGTGCAGTGGGGATGCAATACAAAGAACATCTCTAGAAGCATGAAGGCTGGGGCGATGCCTAATTTTTCACCATCGATATATCGTTTTCCAAAAAAGCTGATGCATCGATGAAAGGGTAAAACAAAATACAGCAGTAATACACGTGGAGCTATGGATTAATGTACAAAATTGCTAGTAAAAGGTTTAAAAAACACTATATTGATTAAATTACATCAGTTTGTGCATACAGTAAGAAAAAACAAACCAATCAGTTACAAAAAGTAAACACTGTCCACAGCAGTTCAGTAAATTGATCCATGGCTTATATTTTACTTGGACACCGTCTTTCGGCAAGCCATTAGCCAGTTTTCGAAATGCAGCTCCCTCAATATTTACAGGCCTTACAATATATCTTGGGTCACTACATTCACAACCATACTTGTAATCTGCTTTGCTCTGTCACCTACTATCGATAGTGTTCAAACGATAAGACGCATCGATGGATCGCCTCAGCCTTAAGAAGCTTAGCATAAAACTACCAAGAATTATATTAACATAATACACAAAATTACAGTAGACGTGCTAATCCAAGCAGGCTAGATCTCGATGCTGGTCAGAACAATGATTTGTCTGGAGCACTGATCATATCCTACCAGGGTTTGGATTAGACTCTTAACACCATACAATTAATATTAGTAAAATGATCTTACCAACCATGTTAACTTTGTGCAACCCCTTTGGAATGTTCATGTGTGCTGGGAGGGGCTTGGAATCTCCGATGGACTTTTTAAATGCCCTAAAAAGTAGAAACAGCCCATTGAAAATAACATAGCTATAATTTAAAAACAGTCTGTAGTAATTATTATTATTTATTTCTTAGCAGACGCCCTTATCCAGGGCGACTTACAATTCTTACAAGATATCACATTATTTTTTACATACAATTACCCATTTATACAGTTGGGTTTTTACTGGAGCAATCTAAGTAAAGTACCTTGCTCAAGGGTACAGCAGCAGTGTGCCCACCCTGGGATTAAACCCACAACCCTCCGGTCAAGAGTTCAGAGCCCTAACCACTACTCCACACTGCTGCCCAGCACTACTGAGTATATGTAAATCAGTTAACCATCAAAATCAGGAGAAAACGTCTACAGGACACAAATATTCTAATAGTGAAAATGTGTTTTGGTGAATGCCTTCATCAGTGTAATTACATTAATCTAATGTTTCTGTAACACTGATGTTACACCTTTATGTAGAGATGATGGGAGGGCCGGGGTGCTCAGTTTGCATCAGTATTTATTGTTTTTGTATAGATAGTAGGGCATACAGTATTACTATTACATTTATTGTTTGAGCATGCATCCCTGGTTATTATGTAAAAATAACTTTAGGAGGGCTTTTAAAAACTAGTCGAAAGTAAAAAAAACTAGTTTCACATAACAACATAACTACTTCAAGGCTGTTTCTAAGTGCATTTCTCAGAGATAATTTGAGTTTTTCTGTCAAGATGCTTTTTGGCATAAATTGGCTACCTTGAAGACATTTGACAGAATGATGACAAGGATAGAATGTTGTGCTTACAAAATAAAAGACTTGTTTTCTCATAATTGGGTTGTTTTATACAAAGCGTTGAATCTCCAAGCTATGTAAAGTGTTTTCACTGCTCGACACCTGATTTCTTATTAGGAAGAAGAAAGTGTTGGTGTGGAGAGGGTGTCATCTGTTGTCTAATAGCGCATACTTTAGTTATAAACAAATAAACAATATACAAACATATCAAATTTGTGTACAACTGTAGACGGCTCGAGGCACACTTGACAACTATCAGCATGTACTTGGGGGGGTAAAGAAAACCAAAGCAAGAGAAAGGGATAGAGGCAAGTAACAATATGTTTTTAGTATTAAATTATGAAGAACCCCGCTCAGTCTAGTTGTTTTCTACGGTATTGCTGTAAAAATGATTCAAATCTACACATTAAGAAACCTACATTTGAATGAAGCTGGTTTAAAGATTACCATTGTATATTTTGATCTTTCTTGCAAGGTCACATACAGTATTTGAGAATAGTGATTTTTTTTTTTTGATGTGCACATAATTCCCTGGGGTGTAGCTAAAATGGCAACCATGAAGAACTTTCTTTGGACAGGATGTAATGTTTGATACAACGTTTTACTGGCTGGGGTTTGACTGATGCTCACACACTTCTGGTCCAGTAGCAACATCAACAACAACAAAAAATGCATGTTTGAGCATAATCCAGGTCACAAGCAGGACACACCACGATGCAATGGAACCCTGAACACCAACCAGTTTCAAACACTGAATAATACAATAGGAGTATACAACAGCAATGGAAGACCAAGTTAATAAATAAATACATCAATCAGTTTACTGATCCAGTTGACATGTTGGAGTCTTTAGAAATGATCTGCTTATGGCAGCCTGGGTGAGATCAAGGTCTGTGGCGTGTCCGCCCCATGAGGCTGTCCCCACAAGACATTTGAACATGGTGATGTTATAGGTATTACTTACGGGAGATTTGGCAGCACATTGGCAGGGCTTTGGCTGTCATCGCTGGGAGTGAACTCTGGTGTGTGAGGTTCAATCCCAGGCCACGGTCCCATCTTCTTTCCCCCGGGGTTTCTCGCTCGGCTTGGCCCAGAACTGCTCAGTCTCCCCAGGGCTGTTACATATGAGGAGACCTAGTGGGGGGCAAGGACATTTACTCCATGAGCTTGAAGTGTTGGTGCAATTCCATCAGTTTCCTTCTAGTGAGCAAACTTACTGTCAAAAAACAGGTTCTTAACCCCTTCTCCTCTCACATTAAAAAATCAAACAGGAACAAAAGACAGCCGGTACACTAAACTTCACAATATTCAAGGGAGATGTCAAAAGCCATCTCTTCAGCACGTCTGAAGTCAGCTGGGGTCATCTGAATCATACAATACAGTTTATATTAAAAAGCATTACAGCCTTTTCTTTACACACTGTGTATTGTTGCAAAATCCTAAACGAATAAAAAAAGATAAGCAACAAACATGCATACACAATAAGTGATGCACTATATAATGTTCCACAACTTTTAATATGTAATAAACTATGATTCCTAACTCTGAACCACAGCTACCTATGGTGCAAAAGAAGAGAGGCATTTTGTGGTGCTAATATGATGCTTTTAATTCTATATTTTGCAGGAATACCCCCACACACCTATTGTCCATATTGTAGGGACATTTGTATTTTTTTTTGGAAATACCTACACACACAGATAGACATAGATTTGTATATTAATACAAATATACAGTAGATACCAGTCTTTATTAGTATCCAAGGTGCTGCTATATTGATGGCTCTGCACTCTGCTGCTGTGAGTCAAACCACAGTTGGAGACTTGAATTGGTGATGAGTGTATGGATCTTGACAGGAACGGAGTAACCCTGCCCTAGTAAAGGCAGCAGACGCCACTGAACCACGAGCAGGCATTGACAGGTAGTGGCTAAAGGTGAACGCACAGCTGCTCTAGTTCCGCCTCTCCTGGCAGGTGTCATCAATGGGGGTTTGATGAGTCGTACAGCCAGGAGAGGGATACTGTGGGGAACATCAGCCATAACATTTCTATGCCAAGTCCACAGCTAGCTGTCTAATAGGCATCCTTGATTTTCTTTTCTCACCTTGAAGGCACATTTGTAATTAATATAAGCTCCCGCCAAGCACAGATCAACCTTTACAAACAAATTGGGCAACTGGACAATTGAATGGACTCCCTTGCGATTCTTGAGGCCAAAGCATTTTCTTTTTAAATAAAATGTCCTGTCAAGGTTAGACTTAGGGAAAGCTACAAGAGCTATTACACTCCATCTTTTTGTTTGCCCACTTAAGGGGCATTCACACAGGACACAGCGAGGCAAAAGCAATTGTTTTCAATGAAGGTGGTTACGTGCAGCGGCAGAGGGAAGCGGCGCTGTGATGTAAACTACCAGCAGCCAATCAAGGGAAAGTAGGAGGCTCCCTTGCGAGGAAGTAAAATAAAATTTTAAAAAATAAAATGGAGGAAAAGCTTGTGGTTCTGACTTCAGATTTTCCAGAGTTGTATAATACAACATTAAATCTACCTTCATCAAACTGGAGCTGCTGTATCAGCCGATGATATTCGCCATACCTGTTTCTTTTCTTGAGGATGTCATGGACCCACAGAGATCTTACTTTTTTTTTCTTTCTCTGGTAGAGCAGGGCGATCGCAATTATCTTCTTTTGATTGCTGTTCATTGTTCCAGGTATTGTGTTGTCAGATGCACAGTACCACTGATTGTTGCCGCTTTTACAGTCTCCCCCCCAACATTTGATATGATGGGATGGCAGTAGTTGCATTTTTCAATCGTGTGTATACGATAATGCTCAATAATATCAACGTATAATGATGCTTTTAAAACACACTCCCTTTGCCTATACCCAGCAAACCAGACAAAACTCACAAAGAAAGAAAATACCTCAATATTGCCTGATATTTTGGGTAATTGTTGAGGGATTATGATGGTCTGGGGGATTATGATGGTGTGTGTGGGGGGTTAAAATTAGGTTTTATAAAAAAAAAATTAAAATGTTTCGCTTGAAATATATATATTTTTTTTACTAAGCTTTGTGTCTTCTCTATGAAGTGTTTTCCCTTCCTGCTGGCATTTGCTGTTTTTTGCTTGTAAATGCAGCCATGATGTAACAGACTGCCCACTGACCTTCCCCTGCCGCATTCGGTGTGAACAGTGTTCTGCGGAGACTGCAAAGCGACGCGCAAGGAGGCGGCATGCACGCCGCGTCCGGTGTGAACGCCCCTTTAGGGCTAGGCTCCAATAAACACAAGAATTATTGTACTGTAGGTCACTGCGATCTTAGCTTCTTTGAAAACATTACACAAACAAAGGGAGCAGAACTCCGCTTCTAGAAATCAGAGATTCGTCCATTGCAATGAGGGGGAATTAAATAACCTAAAAAGCAGATTTTGTCTTTAAACACCAAGCCGACAAGGTTTCTCCATTCACAGTGGAGCTGCTCGACTTGGTATATACATCCCTAGCGGGGAATAATAAGACAATAGAAGAGCCCAATTGCAGTTTAAGTCTGGATACAGATTCTTCACGAGGTTCTCTAGATACATACAAAACACCTCATCCTGATTTAGCTGGGATATGGAACTGCAGTGCTGGATAAAAATGTATGGGTTTTATGAATAAGGTCAGAGTCCTTATTCTTATAAGCTCTATTTGAAACTCTTATTTTGTCAAAAATAGTATATCTTGCCCTTTTCAAAGTTTACACAACTGAAATGAACAGGGAATGACTGTGTTATCTCAAAAAAAAAAAATATATATATATATATATATATATTATAGTGAGTGATGGTTGAAAGAAACATGTTCGGAAGGTGTCACTATTTTATCCAGTCTCCTGCTACACCTTTATATGTTGAGCAATAACATACATCAATTCAGCCTGCTACCACAAGCAAAACCAGCCCAGGCTGCCATTTTGAATAGGAGGTCAAAGGCACCCAACTAATTCCCCAAGGGTGTATACTATGCCTGCATTGTTTATAGTTTGTGAAACAAGAAATTTGTGAGTTAAAAGTCAGTGCTGGACACAAACATCCCTTGAGGGGATATTCAATTAGTTACCTACACAACTTTGGGGAGCATAAAAAACAAACAAACAAAAAAAAACTTACAATTTTAAACAAAGAAAGAGGTTCTGGGTGAAATGCAATGCTGTTCTGTAAACAGAACTTTCTGTAGATGGCATCTGCGGTAAACATGTTCAGCCAGGGGGACTGCTGGTATGTGATAAGTGTCTCTAAATCCATGAAGGAGAAATCTGAAAGACAAAAATATAAATGTTATTTCGCTGCACATTTTCTCACAAGTAAAATGTAAGAAAGATACTTTGGGCATTACACAGGTGTGGGTTTGGAAAATATGTATGCAGCTACAAAAGAATTGCTTCAATTGCAAGGTCCACTTCCCCATCCAAGGTGAAAACCGGCATTTTTAAATTGCAGCTTTCAGCTGTGGGTCTGACAAAATATTTAAAGAACCAGAACATTTATGGCTCGTAGTGCAGACACAGATTAACACTAGTCTTGGACTACCTACCATCAAAGTGTTTAGTGTATATTGACTTGATAAATCAGTACCGAGTGCCTATCAAACTTAATACAAGAATTATGTTACAAAATCATCATTTGCATCTTTAAAATACCAATTCATCTTAAATGACACCCATTCACTGCGAGATGAACTACTGTACGGCAGCAGCAGAAGGAGAAGGAGGCTTCTTTGTACCCACCTTCACATAACATAACAAGATATTCAGCCAAGTCTTTCACTCCTTTTTCTGTCAGATCCCAGTTCAGGTTTTCTCGAATCCAGTACTCCACTACTACCCCCAGGATTGAATGCAGTATGTAAACCAGTTCTATCTTGGCAGCCTACATGAAGAGAGAATTTTATTAATTTGCAGATTATGCATTCATGAGTTCCTGCTGTTGAAATGTCACGTCATAATAAAACTAGGAGGTTAATGAGTGGATTATGGAAAATAAGTCTACTACTCTGTACTGTACTGCTTACTCTTGCACACAAGTTCTTCTCTTCTCGTTCTTGCTTGGATTGATGCATGTTTTGGGAAGGTATAGTTTGCTTACCTCCTTTGATGCATTTAACCATTTGGTGGCAATGACAACAAATTCTGTTAGCCGCTCAATAGGGTTAGTGGTCAGCTTGGATTTTTCCCATACACTCCAAAAAACCTTCACCAGGACCGTAGGATTCGCACCCTTCCAATCTCCAGAGTTGCTAAGAAAAATAGTAGACACATAGGGTATTGAGATTGTATTATTCTTTATTCATTTCCCGCAGCTGTCTTTCCCATAGTCTTTGAGTTCCTCATACCTGAAACATGTGACCTGTCAAATCGATTGGCACCTCCTGCTCAAAAGCATAGTATGGAGCCAGGTGGAGGGCTAAACCAAAAGGTCTCAATATTATGTTTCCGGCTGAGCGAAAGAATACTTGCCTGGATTTACCACTGTCCTTATTAAGTTGTTCCTTTGTGTATTTTATACATGCAACGCCCCTACCAGTTGCTATACCGTTTTTACCTATAAAAGCTTACTTTGAGGCTTACTGGTATCAGCTGTTGATAAAGGGCCCTGGGTTCTAATCATCCTGGCCTTTAAGCAGGCTTCAAAAGGCCGTCGTCTCCAGCATTCAACTAACTAAAACAATAATAACTTTGGCGCTAAAACGATGCCTCCACCTAGTATATGGGGAACCTATCACTGGACTTTCACCCAACTAGGAATTACATAGTGTTACAATATATATATATATATATATATATATATATATATATATATATATATATATATATATATATATATATATATATATATATCTCTGTTAACCCCCCTTCACACACACAAATCAAAACACGTGCAACATTTCAATAATAACTAACAATTTACTAATTAAAATAGTAAATTAAATAATAAAATAGTATGTATAATAATTTACAATTATTGATAAAAGGAAACTTATTAAAAAATTCCAGAGGAATTCAGGGCTTTACCAGGTCACCCTGAGCGCTATCTGGTTCAGGTGCCGATCTTCACTTCAGACGCGAGAATATCTAACACTATGCACTAATGTGTGGTAGCCACTGCCATTATACATATGATCCATCTTTCAATACAGCCATTACAATTTCACTTTCTTATACTATAAGAAAATAATAAAGAGTACAAACTCTGCTACAGGTAAAGCTATAATTAGGGCTTCTGATTTTCGGTTTTAACCGATAAAACCCGATAAAACACCTCCGATACAAAAAAAATGTAATCAGTGGATAGCCAATAAACACCAGAAAACACAGTAAAAACTGTTCACATTGACTTTACCCTTTTCACATTTAAAAAATAAACTTGCATCTATCATTGATTTGTTCTGAATACTTTAAACCCGCCCCAACTAGTGAGTACACCACATTCCTAGATTTCTATTGGAGACTGCGCTTGCGCGATTTAAAACGAGATTACAATCAGGATGGAGGCTTGTTAGCGGGATTTAAAGCTGTATTACATTTAAGACATTGAGGATTCAAAACAGAATTGTGGCGAAATGTACAAAAATTCCTACACACAAAAACCCCAGAAGAATGTGCCCGTGACCATAGGGATTTCACTGTGGAAGACAGCGAAGGAAAGAAGGTACAACTTAAGTGTGCAAGTACTGTCAAGTAACTATACATATTTTGACACACACACACACAAAAAAAACAAAAAACGCTCAAGCATTTTGGAAAGTAACCGAAAACACTAATTTCATAAAGTATATAAAACTCAAATAGCTAAAAAATAAGCACCAAAAAATACAATTAATAAAACCTGAAAAACAGAAGCCCTAGCTATAATATACTTGATGCTTAACACGGTGTGTGCAATTCAATTTATGCTGAACATGTTGTGTGCTTACAGCTTGCTGCGTCTCTCCCTCGCGCTCTCTTCCAACACACAGCTACCACTTCAGAGGGGCTTCCAATTGGCCGTTGCTACTCACTGACCTTTCACTTCGGGTAGCATGTTAGGTTGCTGAACTTTGTTGCCTGGTGCAAATAAACACTAGATACAATGCATCCAGGAAGCTAGTCAGCAGGGCTTCATACAGTATATCTAGGGCTTCTGTTTTACGGTTTTTATTAATTTAATTTCTTGTTGCTTATTTTCAGCTTTATGTAGATACCCCGAAATCGGTTTTATTCAGGGCTTTCGCTTTTTATATAATATATGAAATTATTGTTTTCGGTTACTTTCCAAAATTCTTGGGCGTTTTTTTGTCACAACATGTGTAGTAACTCCTGTGTTTATTGGATATACACCCATTTCAGGGACATGTAATATGAAACTTTTTTTTTTTTTTTTTAATTAATAATCTAGTATAATCAAAGAAAAATACTATACTTATGTATGTGGAGACAATAAAAATGATTATTATAAAATGTTTGATTTACTGGTAGTTTTTAAAAATATATATATTTTACCAGCGCCTCACCTTTTAATTTATGCAAATATAAATATGATTTTATTCAGGATAAATATATGTAATTATAAAACGGCTTTGAAAAATAACAACCTCCTAGATCCAAAAGGATGACAAACGGACTTGAAAATGTGTGCCTAGCACAGAACGAGGACATCAAAAAACGACTGATCCTAACAGTGAAAACCCCTTGTCCGCCTAAACATCCACATCATCATTTGCTCCAAAAACTGAAAACAAATTCTTGAATACAAATTAAAGGTCCTTTGGGACTACATAATACAGCAAATGTATACCCAATAAAATGTTTTTATTTTCAGACAAACCATGAAATGTACGCACACCTGGGTGGTTAAAGGCCCTTGGCTTCACCAAGTGTCTGTATATTTCATGGGGACCGCACAACCCGTCGTGGTTTATGCTTTACATATTTCAGTAGATAAATACTGTGTTCAAAATGTCAAGGTAAAGCATATAAACTGAACTGTACTGTAATACGAATTGTAATGCAGATGTTAAAGGCCACACAAAATGTGTTAAATCAATTTTTCTAGTTAAAAAAGGTTTTTCTAATTCATTATTTTAACTTACTTGGAGTTTAAATCATGAAGATCATACTCAATCAGCCTGAGAAAATATCTCAAAAGTTCTACAAGGAATTCGGTGAGCCCAGGCTGAACTGGACCAGGAGTGTGGTGGCAGAAAGGTCCACCGTCAATACAGAATCTAAAATGATTAAGCAAAACATTACGATTAACCTTTCACAATATGCCATGCACTGTTCAGAAACCTCACATCCTGCAAAAAAGTCTTGATGAATTACTTTTTTTTCTTTTACTGTAAAACAAGCATAAAAGTATACTTCAGGACTGGACTCGGTTCAGAATAGTGATTTGTTTTAGTACCGATTGTAATCTGCCCCATACTCAATATGCCTTGTCTTGTCTTTGTATTTTATTATATTTTTTTAAACTTGTAGTTCGTCCAAAAATCAGAAATGGAGCCGGTTCTATGCAATGTATTTTTTTTAAATGAAAGTTTAATGATGTTCATGAAACTGCTTAAATTTACCAAAACTGAATGATAAAGCTTTCTGAATAGTGCCCACTCTCAAATTAAAACTGTCTAGTTAGACTTTTGACCCCCCCCCCCCCAAAAAAAAACAGTGTCACATTTCTGTGCTTGTCTTCCCTGACAAAGCAGCATTTTTACCCAAGCAGCTTGACTACTGAATACAGTGGTTTATCTTTCATACCTTATAGCCATCTCCAGCAATGACAATGTCCCTTTTTTACAGTCAGGACACTGGAGAATGTCCAGGAAGTAACTCACTCTCAAAGGTACCCGCCATGGAGGGTTATGGTGGAGAATCTCCAGCAAAATACCCATAAACATGGGAGAGAAAAGTGGACCAGCATCACCCTGACAAAATAGAAAACAGTCAAGCCACAGAAGGATTTATTTTATAGTTTGATGCACCCACATCCCAACAGCTCAAGTGAAGCAAATTCTGGGTTGATGATGCTGTACATACACCGCTTGTGTCAGACCAAGTATCATATGCTTGCAAAAGAAGAGCTGTGTAACTCATGTCCACATGGTGATAAAGTGTCTGAAAGTGGTACAATTACTATTATGATGACTGATGACTGTTGACCCCCGCCCCCGCAATGTGAGAGAAGACCAAGATAAGACCTAACTGGAAGACATTGAACTAACCAGTAAATAAATCTCCATGCTTCTCAATGACTGAAGTTTCTGCATTTATTTATTGTGTTTATTCTTTTTATTTATTATAATTGGTAAGACTTACATTAGAGGATTATGTTGCATTGTTATGGAAAACATGTATGAATGAAGTTCCCCCCCAGCCCCCAGCCCCCTTTACCTCCAGTGCATGTTTCATTAAAGAATGAATAAGTGGTGCAGGGGGGAGTCCACCAGCTGATAGACAGTATCTGAGCTCCTCCAGTGCTTCAGTGAAAAGTGCATCCGCTAGAAGATATTCAATCCTGTGAATGGTGCCCTGGCTAAAACCAGAATTAATACTCTGGAAAGAGAGACACAAATAATTAAAATAAATGTATTTCTCATCATATCAACTACTATGAATGCAAAAATGTATATCCATATATGTTGTGTATCAGATTAAAAATGATAAAACAAGCTTTTTGATATTAAGGCAAAGCTTCAGAAAGAACTAATTTAACCGGTATAAAACTAGCACGGAACTACTCAGAACAATCCTTTGACTGCAACTAAGTCGTTTTTTGCTAGTTTTAAACTCTTACAATTATTTTAATTTCACACACAAAATGTGCCTTTGCATAGGAGTCTTCAGGGCACTGAAAGTTTAGCATTTACATTTTCATGGAAACTTTACAATTATTTATCCAGGGACGCATTAGAAAAAGATACAGCATTAAATAATATGACAATAATATATTTTGGGAAGCAGAATATCCACAAGAACAAATCTAGCATTGACATTTCTTGATACCAGTCTCTGAAAATTAGTATGGTTTAGAATTGGCAATGCTGCAATGGCAAATCAAAAAGTGATTTGTAAAATAAAACTGTATTAGTTCAGTATAGTGGGGAAAAGTGAGAGATGTAATGTTAAGTGCTATCAGCGTTGTATAATCTTTGTTAGAAACATTCTTACAGTAGACACTTGCTAATCCAGACACTAGTAGTCTGAACTGCCCTGCAATCAGATTCATGTTATCATAATGAAATTCACGCTTATAGAAGCTAGTAAATATACTGCAAACCATGACCTGCTTATGTAAAGCACAATGCAGGTCCTGAAAAAAAGTAATTTAACTTAAAACAGACTTTCAGATGAACACCACAAGAGAAACCCACAGAACACTTATAAACTTAATAAAGCAGATTATTATAACATTTAAAAAAAAGACCAAAAACTGTACTAAAAGCCATAAATACAAATAAATAAAAAGATAAAAGCTAGGTGTCCATATATTCTAGTTCAACAGTTCTGTGTTACAGTTTATGCATCATATTGTGACCTTGGTATATAGTTACAACCCATTAATATGGTACCTGGCCTTGGGGAACATCTGTGATAAAACAATCAATAAGGGTTGGCACATATTTGCTCTTCAAAGCCTGAAAAAAAAAGACAGACGTACATGTAAATAAATAAATAAATAAACAAACAAATAAATAAATTACACTTGGCAGATTGAAAATTTCAAAGCCTGTTGGTTTAAAAAAAAAACAACACAACATTCAAATACATTGCATGTCAAAATTATATACACACACAGTTGTAGTAAAACGTTTACATGCCCCAATGGAAATGTATAACTTCTCGAAATTTCTCGAAAACAAATAATTACAGGAACAATCTTTTGCAGCAAAAGTTTTGCTTTTGTGGATGAGGAATAAAAGTTACAAGAAATTGTTGTCTACAAGTATTTATTTAAACAATTTTTTTGCAAAACTCAAAAAATGCTAGTTCAAAAGTATTCATACCCTGACAAGGAAAATTAAATTAATAGCTAGTTGAGGTACCATTAGCAACCTTTTTTAAACGATGAGGATATTTGTCAATGAGCTTTTGGCATGATTCTTTAGTGATTTTTGACCATTCTTCAACGCAAAATTGTTTCAGTTCATTCAAATTCCGAGGACTTCTCTAGTGCACAGCCTTCTTCAACTCATACCAAAGATTCTCAATTAGGGTGACCACCTTTTCAAAATGCAGAAACAGGATGCCTCCCATTTCTTATGCTGGGGTATATTTTCATCTTTTTTTTAACTTTTAACTGAATGGGGGGCGAGTAATGATTAGTTGTAGTGATTGTGCGAGTAAAATGATTTGAAATGGAACCAGCATAAAATATCTGTGAGCTATTTTTTCCTTTAAGTCTGTATTTCAAATAGGTTTATTTGTAGCTTTTATTGTTGTCGACTATTTGGCTGTCACTGTAGTTGCTGTTCTGTCTCGATGGCAGCGCGCTGTGTTTATTCATTTTTAAAAAAGGAAACTCAGGAAAGAACAGAAATGCAGCACTCTGACCTAAACACTTTACAGCATGTTGATGCAGAGTCGTTATCGGCATGAGATGAGATGTCGGTGTGGTTCACTTGTGCGTACCATGTGAAAGGTTTCTGGGGGGCGCGCCTGGATATATAAATACATTTTTATTTTGTTTTAACTGGCGAGCGAGCAAGTGTAAGGCATTGCAAAATAATGCGGAGGGACAGTGCTATGATGCACTATAAACAGATATGCTATGGTTTGACTGTGGCGCTAAACTGTAAGACTGCACTGTGACTACGAATTCGGGACAAATGCCGTCCCGGAGGCATTAAGCCCGGGACCGTGACTTGATCTTTACATTTCTAGACTGTCCCGTCCAATTAGGGACGGGTGGTCACCCTATTCTCAATTGGATTTAGATCGGGACTTTGACTAGGCCATTCCAGAACCTTGATTTTATTCTTTTTTAACCATTCTGCAGATTTTGATGTGTGCTTTGGATCGTTGTCGTGTTGGAACATCCAGTTGAGCTTTAAACCAAGTTTTGTAGAGGAGGGTTTCAGATAATTGGCTAATATCTTTTGGTATGCTATGGAATCCATTTTACCATGTATTGGAACTAAATTTCCTGTGCCATCAGAAGAAAAACAGCCCTATAGAAGGATATTACCACCTCCATGCTTGACAGAAGGTATGGCGTTTTTTAATTTGTACGCCTCACCAGACTTTCTCCAAACGTAATGACTATCAGCGTCACCAAATAGCTTGATTTTTGTTTGGTACGTCCAATTGAAATACATGGCCGTTATTTCACTGGGAGTCGTTCATCGAGGTGTTATTACATATTAGGTCGGTGGCTTTAATTTCATTATATTACAGTTAAAATATCTTTGATGTGACGAAGTTGCTAAATGTAATGAATAGCCTATTTCAACGGAACCGGCGCCCTGTGTTTGGCTTCTACTGTGAAACATCGAGTTAATTTTTTTTTTTAAATCTATGCGTAACTTTCGTTTTCTTTTCAATGTGGATTGATAACAAAAAGTTTACCTTTGATTAGTAGCTGTTTTATCGACCTGTGTTTCATGGAATTAGCAGTAACATCTGCCTAATGTATTTGACCACGTCTTGTTTTGTTTATATGATGGAAGAGGAAGATACTTCCTGCTCCTGGCTGTCATCACATGACACCATTGTAATGTATCACGTGTGTGGGAGGTACTCCAGTTTGAATCTTTTTTTTTAGGAACATTAGGAACCACGTGTTTTTGCTATATACTGTATTACTTCAATTTGGCGCTGCTGCGTTTATTTTAAATTGACTGCGGCCCTTAAACAAGGACGGCCTTTATTAATAATACTATGCTTTACAAACACTGCAATATTTTATTAAATGACTTAAGGCATTTTAGAAACGGCGCCAGGAGAGGCTCTGATCTGCAGCACTATTCTCTTGTGTGTTTTTGGGGCTTGAATACAGTACGTTTACTGAAAGTTAATGAGAGCCTATTAAGTGGGAGTGGGGAGGTCAGGGGAGTACTGTAACAACGAATCAGGAGTGTGTATTGGTTGCTATGGGGCGGGACAAGAAGAGGAGAGAGAATGGTAGTTGAGTGTGATGCAGTTGTTTTTCTTAACGAAAAATATTCCCTCTGAATATCGGTTTGATTTCTATTAACTAAAATATATCCTACTCGGTTTTTTCTTTTTCTTTTCCTCACTGTAATTTACTCTGAAATTGAGCCACCTGGCTGGCCCCCATGGTTGCAGACCACTGGGAAAAACCATATCCCATAAAATTGGGCTACCATTTGTATGTAGACAACTTCTACACAAGAATCCCTCTGTTTAGGATTTTGTACACATCCCAAACAATAAGACCAAACCGGAAGGGATTTCCCCATCAATTGGTAGCCAAGAAACAGATTCATGGCGAAACTAGCACTCTGCGCTGTGAGGAACTGCTGGCAATGAAATACACAGATAAAAAAGGATGTGTACCTCCTCACCACCATTTACAATGAGGCCACGGTGGCAGTTCCTGTGCGAGGTCGGGACACACGCACAAATAAGCCTGAGTGTGTGCTGGACTACAACAGACACATGGGAGGTGTAGATAAGTCGGCCCAAATGCTGGAGCCGTACAATGCTGCAAGGAAGACCATGGCATGGTATAAAAAACTCGCCATGTACATGGTCCAGATTTCGTTATACAACAGCCATGTTGTGTACTGTACGGCTCCAGAAAACAAGCTTACTTTTCTAGCCTTTCGGACTTCTGACATCTCCAGCCTTATATTTGCCAGCCAAGACATGCCAGAAACAGTAAGATTAGAGACAGTGGCTAGACTTACTGAATGTCATTTTATACGGACGCTGCCACCATCTGGGAGTAAAGCAAGGCCACAAAAAAATTGCTGTGTATGTTCCCGCAAGGGCATGCGGAGGGATACACGGTACTACTGTCCACACTGTCCCTCTCAGCCAGGCCTCTGTTTGAAGGAGTGTTTTGAAAGGTACCACATGGTACATGAGTACTAGAAAGACTAAACCATAGAACAAACCACCATGACCAGTATTGCAAAATTTTGCGTTATCGCAACCTCTGTGTGTGTGTGTGTATATATATATACTGTATATGTATGTATATATATATATATATATATATATATATATATATATATATATATATATATATATATATATATGTATAACCTTAACATGCAGTGAGTGTAGACAAGTACCTTACAAAGGCAATTATCCCATGTAATTATCCCATGCTGTAGGCTACTGTCAGATGTATTCTCACTTAACTTAGAAATGCTAATCTGTTAAGTCATAAGCCATTTTGATTGCTCATGTGATCGGAATTCACCTTCTGTACTGCGATACATGCCTGAACCAAACATGCCTTTTAGATCAATTACATGTAGCCCTATAAACACTCTTATCAAGCAGTTCTATGTCTGGCCTGACGTGGAATGCCCCTCCAAACAGTCCTTTTGCTGTGCTCCTACCTCTGGTGCACAGACCTCATCCTTCAGTGTGTTTTCCAATTTGGAGCACTCCTCATCTCCCATATCGAAATCAGTAAGTATATCTATTTGTGAGTTTACAGTGCTGCATTGAGACAGATCCAGGCAATTCTCCTCATCAGAATCCAACATGTGGGCCCGGGACTCTGCAATCTCCTTCTGTGTCAAAAACAAAATCCAAAATCCAGATCCATTCAGATCAATCTGCCCCGCCATAAAAAGGACCTAGATTCACGTCTTCATTGGATGAAAAAGTATTCATCCGGAAACATGCTTTTAAATATACCAGAGTTATTGAATGACTAACACAGACACATCTATATCCAGGATTGCTGTGATCTGTGTTATTTAAAAATAGTTGACACAGGACCATTTAGTGATGGTAGTACTTACCCCATATAAATATTCACCTATGTAGCTCACAGAGTAGCAAGGTACATTTAAGGCCTTCATGTGCTCTTTGTCAACTTCCACCTTTTTCTTGAAAACATGAGTAATTTCGTTGGATGCTGATATCTGCTGATACACAATGGCATTCCCAGCTTTCAATACACTATTATAAAAAAAGAAGAAAAAAAGAGAAACAGCAATTAAACAGTGTATTTAATTCCCATCCAGTACATACCACTCAGAGAAGTGAAGATCCTTACCGTTCAAACATCTGTCGGTGTTCATCATCTTCAGTGAGTAGAACAACTTTCCAGCCTTGGAAAGCACCTGGCATCTTGGAGCTGGCCAGTTTCTGACGCCAGCATTTAGCAGAGTTCAGGATCTGAAGTTCACGTGGGGACCAGTCCTTTAACACTGAGGAATGCCACTGATAAGACTGTTCATTCAGCCACCTGCCATGCCTACCACTGTCTAATACATACTCTGGAGGTAGTATCCATTTACCTATCAAGAAAGGGAATTAAAATGGATGAAACCAGACAAATGGACAGATATATTTTTGATGGGATGTGGACTGACCATGGATGATGGCTTATTTAACCACAGGAATCATATGTTTGATTAACTATATTGAAAAACCCACAACATCCAGTATAAATCTAGAAACTGTGACAAAAGAGAGACATGGATCTGCAGTTTGTCTCCCAATCAGAAAGTCTGGGAAATACAAGGACACTGACAGACTACTGTTAGTACAACTAGATGAATTAATTCATTTTAAAATATTTTTTTATCAAATGGCTTAAACCTAAAAAAAAATGACATTCGGTTAATCAGTTAAAACGTTGTTTCATGTTTCCATCAGATTCAACTTTTTCAAATTCTGGGCAACGTAAAATTCTGTGTCGTCGTTTTTGCTACACGAAACAATCTAACACAATTGCAGAAAAAGTGTATTTATTCAAGCTGAATGAACATCTTCCTATTTACCCAGACATTATCAATAATTACTACTGTTCTGTTCAATGCGCAGAGCAGAAGGATTATTTAGATTTGTTATTTTAAGCAAGGGCGCGTCATTCAACACTAGAACGACCAAGGCGGTCATTTTGACCGTTTTTGGATTTTAAATTACGGTGCGTGTGTTTAAGATACAGAGCTGTGCTTTCCTGACTTTTCCTAAATAGATGCACAAATTACCCTGCCAAAGAATGAACCGCGTAGCTGCAAAAATTAGGGAGATAAAATACTGTCATATCTATTCCAACCAGAAGCGGTCAAATTGACCGCTACATATAAAACATATTATAACAATTAAATGTTGTGGTATTATTTGTATTTATCAGTCGGAACTTGCCGCCATGTATTGAAGTTTGATTATATCAGGCTGCATTCCTCAAGTGCACGGTCTTCTGACATTTCTATTGTTTCAATGAGCCTCCTGTTAGCCCAATCAATCAGCCTTGACAGCTCACAGCACCATGCTGTCTGTCTGTCTGCAACTCTGGTTACTATACAAGTCATTTTTCCAAGAAATTGATTGTTACCCCAATACACATTGAAAACGGATCACAGAAGACGCAGGACAGCAAAGCAATGTTTGGAATTACTGCAAATTTTACCAAACAACGATTCTGATGCAGCAGAAACGGACGAATCTGGCTCTGAAGCAGACTGCGAAGGTGAATCTTCCAGCAGCAGTGACACCGAGGGCGCAGGAGATCCTATGGAAGAAAAGCAATCCTGTGGCAGCCCCTGCAAGGATGCCAGCCACTTCACCTGTATCAGTCCCTGCACCTGATCCAGCCACTACTTCACCTGAGGCAGCCGCTTCTCCAGCGGTAGCGCCAGCACCACCTGGCACTCAAGAGGCTGGTAATGATGACACTGTTTGGAACACTATAAATCCTGGTGTTGAAGCTGCAGGTAGAAGGGGTGAACATAATATTTTGAGGGAAGTTCCAAGACCCACGGCATATGCAAAACGCAACATTGATGAGAGCACATTGAGTGCTTTTCACCTATTGATTGACATGCATATGCTTCACCACATACAACATTGCACTGAAGCAGAAGCCCACCGACAACTACAAGATGATCCCTGGTCAATGCCTTTGGAGGAATTAGAAGCTTTCATTGCACTGGTATATGCTCATGGAGCATTTGGTGCCAGAAGCCTGGGTTATGTAAGTGCACTGCATATTTTGAAAAGCGCAGGATGTTGCGATTTGTGCCAGCACTTAAGACTTTGTAAACGATTGTAAATGAAACCCATTCTGTTCAAATGCTTATTTATTCATGTCATTTTCGTTTATAGTGTGTCTGTGTATTTTTTTATACTTATTTACATTGTTTCAGTTGTACAGTTTGGTTGTTCTATGTATGCTGTGAAACAAGCACTGGCTCTTGCCACTAGTGGATGTAGTTTTCCTGGCAGGAATGAGGCACTTGCGTACTTCTGAAGGCGAGTACTTCTTATTTACAATATTTACAATACAAAGTTGTTTAATTTACAACAGACACTGGCCCTGTGTGGGCGGCTATCTATCTCACTTCTTGAACCCTCACTAGGCTTATCAGACTACTGCTGGCCGACGAGCTTCCTCGGCAGGACAACCGGAACAGTTCAGGTAAGTGCTCGTTAGACTCCCTCTGCTCGGTAACCGAAGCAGCACACGTAAGTATTCGTTGGGCTCCCTCTGTTGTACAACCGGAACAGTGCAGGTAGGTGGTCATTGTGCGCCCTCTACTGGGAAGCCGGAACGTAACAGGTAGGTGGTCGCTGGGCTCCCTCTGCTGGACAGCCAGAACAGTAACAGGTAGGGGGTCGCTGGGCTCCCTCTGCTGGACAGCCAGAACAGTAATAGGTAGGGGTCGCTGGGCTCCCTCTGCTGGACAGCCAGAACAGTAACAGGTAGGGGGTCGCTGGGCTCCCTCTGTTGGAGAGCCGGAACAGTACAGGTAAGTATTCCTTGTGCTCCCTCTGACGGGAGGCTGGAGTGGAACAAAGAGGCGACCCTGGATTCCCTTTGCTGGAACCCTGGAGCGGGTTGACGGTAGGCTGGTTTCCCCGATATGCCCACACAGGAAGGAGGCCCCACATCCAATGGACAACCGGCAAGCTTTTGGCGAGCTCCAAACAAAAACTTCGTCGCAATAAACAGTGTTTTGCCTACCCCGTCCGAGTGTCCTGTGTGTGTTTTTATTTATTTTTTTTAACTTGCAGGATTCCCCCGTACACACACGTTATAGACCCCAATAACTTGACGTAATACGCTGGGACAGCGATTAAACTTTCGCTGCCGTTCCAAATAAACAAATGTCCTGGCTATGTCTCCGGGGCACTTCCCACACAAAGGAACAACAAATAAACAGTGCAAACGAAACGCTAGAAAATGCAGTCGTAAAACAAGCACTTTAAACAAAACAGTCAAAAGCGAACAAAACTGGAAAACCTATACAATACAGTGTTGTGGAACTACCTACTATAAAGCTGGTCTTCGTAATAGTCGGTCAGCACGCCAAACAGGTCCGGGAACGTCTCCCCACCACAACACCCCAGCTTGTTCTGTCTGCTTCCCTATATATCCCCAGGCCCCGCCCCTTCCTGACTCTGACACTGAGCTTTCTGGGACGTGTAGTTTTTTCTGTCTGGGGCTGTTTTCTTAACCCTTTGCAATTATTCCTATCCGGAAACCCGGTTCGGGTTTCTAGTCGTTTTTTCTCTTGAAAAAGCTGAGAAAACCATTCAATGGCCGAGTGGGGGAGACAGGAGCCGAGACAAGTCGAAAAAAAAAAAAAAAAAAAAGGGCGTATCTCATGAATAGTCATACTTGCCCCTGGCATCGGATAGGGGCGGTCATAAGGAAACAAGCTGGCTGTTACTGAATCAGCGCACAGAGACTATCACGGACATTTGCAGAGCTTTTTTGAGATGTTATAGTAATAAAATAATGACTTGGATCGCATTATTGAGGAGTTTGGAGATAAAACAAGTGATCAGGAGATGACTGATCGGTATATACGACTATTATTATTATTATTATTTATTTCTTAGCATAGGTGAAAGCTATAGTGAACAAAAGGGTGGGGCGGGGCAGGAGGTGCCTAGTGAGTGCTTTGTTGATATGCAGGGCCTTTTAAACCCAATTGACTGTGGAAAAAAAATACTTTTAAACAGCGCATCTAAAATTAACTGCGTGTGTGAAAATAAATTGGACCTGACGCGCCTGACACGCACTTAATAAATGGACTGCAAAGGGTTAAAGGGCCTTCGCCCTTTTCCTTCACAATGCCTATAAACACGGTCGTTCTAGTGGTAAAAGGTTTCCTTGTATAAATGCATAATATTAACAATAACAAAATAATAATAAATATTATTAATAATAACAACAACAACAATAATAATCAGAATTCTATTTTGTAATCTAATATTGCAGTTTGGACAGTTTGGAACTTACCTGCAGCAGAAGCAGCTAAAAACTTTTCACTTGCACATGCTCTTCTTACAATAAGATGTGTAGTACAGTCTCTGTAGATCTGGGGGGAAAAAGACCCCAAAAAATCCACTGTCATTTTCATAATAACATTGCCCCAAAAATGCATGGATCTGTATTTAAATAATATTTATAAATATTGCTATATCTAGAGTTTAACAGCTTTTTAGTATTCAACAATACAACACAATTAACTTAATTAAAACAAAGAACGTTTTACTGTGTGTAATAAATGTTCACAAACTTACTGAAAAAAAATGAATGGACTGTCCAAGAGTCATACCACACTATCACTGATTACCAGGATTTCAACACAGCACTGCTGCACAAATAATCTGCATATTTAAATCACCAGTTAGTTGACTAGTTATGAGCAGTAAGGATGGTATAAAGTATATTAAAAAAAGGTCAAGAACTTTATATTGTACTTTTAGCTAAGGGAATTATAATAAGTACAAAGAAGGTACATGACTATAAAAAGAGGCAAATGAGGGCAGGGATAAAATTAAAAAGTCAAAAATACATTCCAATATGTGAACAAATTAGGTCATTTATCAGAAGTAACCTTCAACTGCTATTTTGCAAATCAACTGGTTGACAGTCTGCCATTTTATTGACTTACATTAAATTACACGTTAATGGAGGTGGACTAAATCATAATCTTTTTTTTTTTAGTAGTCGCCAATTTTTTTTTTTTTGTTTGTTTGTTTTGTTTTCTCCCCAATTTAATAGTGTCCAATTATTTTTGTTTAGCTCAGCTCACTGCTACCACACCCGCGCTGACTCGGGAGCGGCGAAGATGAGCACACGCTGTCCTCCGAAGCGTGTGCCGTCAGCCGACCGCTTTTTTTCACACTGCAGATTCACCATGCAGCTACCCAGAGATACAGCGTTGGACGACAATGCAGCTCTGGGCAGCTTACAGGCAAGCCCGCAGGCGCCCGGTCAGACTACAGCAGTCGCTGGTGCGCGGTGAGCCGAGAACACCCTGGCCGATCTAACCCTCCCTCCCCCCAGGCGGCGCTCGGCCAATTGAGCGCCGCCCCCTGGGAGCTTCCGTCCTCAGTCGTCAAAGGAATAGCCTGGACTAGAACCGACGACATCCAAACTATAGGACGCATCCTGCACTCTACGTGAGTACTTTTACTGGATGCGCCACTCGGAAGCCCCTAAATCATAATCTTAAAAACAAATCCTAGCTTTTAAATGTAGTCTAGAATACAAAATTGACTTAATATATTATATACATCCATGCTCACATGGGTTACATGTGGGAGGGCTGGTTCCAAATCCAGTATGGAATTGAAACCTGTATCTTTACAAATTCATCAGGGGTCATTCCACACCAACTCAACCAGTACCGTTGCCTGTCCGTCTCAAATTTTCTTAGAAAAATTCACCTGGGGGTTTTCAGACATGCCGAGTTCAGAAATGATAGCCATTATTTTTTTTTAAAAGTTCCCCTCCGACCTGTGACCTTGCAAAGGTCAACCTAAAGTGAGAAAGGGCCCTTGACCAGAAAAATCACCCAGGGTGCAATTTACAGTGCCTTGCGAAAGTATTCGGCCCCCTTGAACTTTGCGACCTTTTGCCACATTTCAGGCTTCAAACATAAAGATATGAAACTGTAATTTTTTGTGAAGAATCAACAACAAGTGGGACACAATCATGAAGTGGAACGAAATTTATTGGATATTTCAAACTTTTTTAACAAATAAAAAACTGAAAAATTGGTGCAAAATTATTCAGCCCCTTTACTTTCAGTGCAGCAAACTCTCTCCAGAAGTTCAGTGAGGATCTCTGAATGATCCAATGTTGACCTAAATGACTAATGATGATAAATAGAATCCACCTGTGTGTAATCAAGTCTCCGTATAAATGCACCTGCACTGTGATAGTCTCAGAGGTCTGTTTAAAGCGCAGAGAGCATCATGAAGAACAAGGAACACACCAGGCAGGTCCGAGATACTGTTGTGGAGAAGTTTAAAGCGGATTTGGATACAAAAAGATTTCCCAAGCTTTAAACATCCCAAGGAGCACTGTGCAGCGATAATATTGAAATGGAAGGAGTATCAGACCACTGCAAATCTACCAAGACCTGGCCGTCCCTCTAAACTTTCAGCTCATACAAGGAGAAGACTGATCAGAGATGCAGCCAAGAGGCCCATGATCACTCTGGATGAACTGCAGAGATCTACAGCTGAGGTGGGAGACTCTGTCCATAGGACAACAATCAGTCGTATACTGCACAAATCTGGCCTTTATGGAAGAGTGGCAAGAAGAAAGCCATTTCTTAAAGATATCCATAAAAGTGTCGTTTACAGTTTGCCACAAGCCACCTGGGAGACACACCAAACATGTGGAAGAAGGTGCTCTGGTCAGATGAAACCAAAATCGAACTTTTGGCAACAATGCAAAACGTTATGTTTGGCGTAAAAGCAACACAGCTCATCACCCTGAACACACCATCCCCACTGTCAAACATGGTGGTGGCAGCATCATGGTTTGGGCCTGCTTTTCTTCAGCAGGGACAGGGAAGATGGTTAAAATTGATGGGAAGATGGATGGAGCCAAATACAGGACCATTCTGGAAGAAAACCTGATGGAGTCTGCAAAGACCTGAGACTGGGACGGAGATTTGTCTTCCAACAAGACAATGATCCAAAACATAAAGCAAAATCTACAATGGAATGGTTCACAAATAAACATATCCAGGTGTTAGAATGGCCAAGTCAAAGTCCAGACCTGAATCCAATCGAGAATCTGTGGAAAGAACTGAAAACTGCTGTTCACAAATGCTCTCCATCCAACCTCACTGAGCTCGAGCTGTTTTGCAAGGAGGAATGGGCAAAAATTTCAGTCTCGATGTGCAAAACTGATAGAGACATACCCCAAGCGACTTACAGCTGTAATCGCAGCAAAAGGTGGCGCTACAAAGTATTAACTTAAGGGGCTGAATAATTTTGCGCCCAATTTTTCAGTTTTTATTTGTTAAAAAGTTTGAAATATCCAATAAATTTCGTTCCACTTCATGATTGTGTCCCACTTGTTGTTGATTCTTCACAAAAAATTACAGTTTCATATCTTTATGTTTGAAGCCTGAAATGTGGCAAAAGGTCGCAAAGTTCAAGGGGGCCGAATACTTTCGCAAGGCACTGTAGATGCTACCATCATGTGTAGCACCTCGTTCAACTTGTACTGAATAGGACTTTTCAGAAAAAAAATTCTAGGAGCACCCTACTCACTTCTGGCAAATTGCCAGACGAGGGGTAACTGATGAGTTTTATTCGAACTTCAGCCTAACCTTTTACCCTGTAGGGGATGTGGATCCTAAAATGTAAGTATTGCTGTAAGAACCTTCAGAACCAGTCTTCCAAATTCTGTGAAAAACTTTTGGTTTCAAGTCCCACCACTGGGCATTAAACCCCCTTGAAATTTGAATGTTTGCTATTTGTACCAAGTTTACGCCGTAAAAACTTGCGTGGGGGGGACTCAAAAAAATCACCCGAAGATATGTTTGTACAGATGTTAATGAGATTTACAAGCATCAAGCAAAATATGTTGGTATCCGATCATCAATTTAGAGTAGCCAACTATTTTTAGGCTCAGCTCACCGCTACCACCCCCGCGGTGACTCAGGAGGGCGAAGACAAACACACGCTGTCCACCGAAGCGTGTGCCGTCAGTCGCCCGCTTCTTTTCACACTGCAGACCAACCATGCAGCCAACCCAGAACTACAGCGTCGGAGGACAACACAGGTGCCCAGCCAGACTACAGGGGTCGCTGGTGTGCGGTGAGCTGAGGACACCCTGGCAGACATTATGGTTAGGGACCTGCATTTTTCACAACTTGTTTTTTTAACCTGCAATTCAGTCCTAAACCTCCAGATGTCTGTGTTGCCACTCCAGCTAAACTGATCAAAAGAATAATTAAGTAATCAACCCATAAAATTCTGGCCAATTAGAAAACACCCCCTAATTACGTGGGACAATTATTGCCATTCTAGAAATTGATATGTTTAAATTAAAAGCTTGACTCGAGACTTGTTATTTTAGAACAAATAGATGCACCAACAAACTCAAATAGCATTTCTTTGAAAAATCACACGCAGCAATATCTACCTGGTGTGCTGCACACTGATGGGTAGAACTTATTTTGAAAGCAGTAACGTTAGAGTTCATCAAACGTAATATAAAGTTATAGAATTTATAAACACACAGTGTGTTGTTAAAACTTTCCATGAAGTTTTTGAAAAATTGACACATTAATACAACCCTGATCAATGCAGAATAAAACCATGTTTTATTTAACCAGCTCCCAAGTTTCTAAAAGCAGTAAGGATTATAGACCCACACCATGTTTGTAGTTTGGGTAAAGAACCCCTCCTGTTAGATTGTATTCCACGGTTTGATGCTGACTGTAAATCAGAAAATGGAGGGATATCAGCTATATGCAAAAGAAAATGGTAGTGGAATTTCTTTGACCGAATTTAGCACGAAAGGCTAAAATATATTTGTCAGTTACCAATTCTGTGGATGCTGAAAGAAGTGTTTCTTCATCTGCACACATTTTCACAGAGCAACGTCAATCCTCGAAAGAAGACCGGCTTAACCAACTGACAATGCTTTAGTTTAATACCAAAATATAATGCACAAGAACTGAGAATGGATTTTTGTTTCTTTCATGCACCAAAAGTAACACTTATGGGCTTCTTATGAACAACCTTTTTTATATATATTATATTCAAAGAACAAAACCACTAAAAACCACACATATAGCTTACATATGTTACAGAATCTATCAAACACCCAGATTCCAGTAAATGGGCAGCAGTGTGGCGTAGTGGTTAGGGCTCTGGACTCCTGACCGGAGGGTCGTGGGTTCAATCCTAGGTGGGGGACACTGCTGCTGTATCCTTGAGCAAGATACTTTACCTAGATTGTTCCAGTAAAAACCCACCTGTATAAATGGGTAATTGTGGATAAAGAAAATAATGTAATTGTATGTCAAAATAATGTGATATCTTGTAACAATTGTAAGTCGTCTTGGATAAGGGCGTCTGCTAAGAAATAAATAATAATATCTAAACTGTTGAGGGATCGGTGCCACAAATGGGAAATCTATTAAAAAAAAATGATCTTCTCTTCTGTTGACGAAATATATGTGTGTGCCCGGTGAGATCCAGATACTGTATCAAGAAAAAGGAATACTTTTTTTTTTTACTAAATGATTTGCATACAAGTGTAGTGGTAAATTAAAACCTATAAATAATGTATTTACAATTCTCTGAAACAGTATTAAAAAAACAATCCTTTTAAAATCCTGTTATACATATTGACAGGGATGCAAGGGTTAAATAAATGTCAGTAGCCATCTACAGCGTTCTGTTTACTAATCTGCAAACATGTACTTTGTAGTAATGGGATGAGCAATTAAAATGGTTGAAGTAATGTAATGAGATGATTATTTAATGACTGATCATTACGTGGCTTACTGTGGAGGTTATTTCTACATCTTGGGGCTGTAGGACTAAATTAAAAGGTAATTTTTTTGTTGTTGTTGCAATTAGTGAAGAACAAATGGCTTTTGTACATATACTGGTCCTGCTCTTCTGCAAAGGTTTTATAGTGGAACTCATACACAAGAATCAATGCAAAAGGGACAACTTATCACAGGGAAGACCCAGAGCATTGAGTTACTTCTGGGAGTTAAAAATGGATCAACTGCTTTGTACATAAACTTGTAAAAAAGAAAATGTACATAACTGGTTTATTATAACAGTTCAGGACAATTTGAACAATATGTCCTTCTTCAACTGGCTGCAGTGCAGAAGTGTTTTCAAATTAGAATTTTATGAATCATACAGTCAGCACCGCTTTATCGGGACGCTTCGAGAGAAGGAAAAATATCCTGAATAAGCAGCTGTCCCAATTAAAACGAGAAGCAGTTGGGACGACCTTAGTCAGACTTTATTTATTCTTGATGAAAAGAAAAAGAATGAAATCACATCACATTACGATCAAATGTTAAATACATCATTTAAAATATGAGTCCATGTTTTTTTATCCCTAAAAATGTTGACATGCCAACTTTCTTTGCAACAGCAGCCTGAGAAACCACAGGCGGCTCCTCCTTCTCAAGAGTTCAACGTGGTTTACGCAAGTCATAGTGTAATCACGTCCTCCCTACACTGTACTACGTGGCCTGTCTTGCTTTGAAAAGCAATCTCCGTTCATCATTTGAAAATACCCCAATTAAATGAAGTGTCGTCCCAATTAAACAACATAAATAGCATTTTGATGAACTTTCTCCCATAGTTGTATCCCATTTAATCAGCAATCCCGATTACCAGGATCCCAATAAGGCCTCGCCGACTGTAGTACCAAGAATATGCCTATTTGACTCAACAGCAAGCAGGTTTTAATAGAAAACCATACAGCTAAAATTACTTATAGGGAATGCAAATACACAGGTCTGTCAAGGTCTGCTTTCTGGTGAAATAATTGTACATTTATTTTAATAAACTATGTTAACTCTAAATGGTTTTGTCCAAGAAGCCTTTATTTTACAGGTATATGGATCATTTAAAGTGTTTGAAATAATTAGTGCTTAAAATATCATCAATTTTCCTAATATGTCTTCAGGGATAGTGAATAAGCATATAATGATCCAAGCAAGAACAATAAAGAATCAAACATGCAGTAACAGGATATTAAATGGGAAAGGTACACAATATTAAGTTCCATGATCATGAAATTATAAAGAAGAACAAACCCACCGAACCACCGAGATATGTACCCCCCAGTGCCTGGATACACTGTAGTATTTTCTTCTTAATGCTCAATCTTTTGAGTCCAGATATTTGGATAATAGGAGTTTTCCTTGTATCAGCCATACTAAAAACAAAACAAAAACAACTTAATACATTATTTGCAGAACACAAACAGGGAATGTATAGCGAAAGTTTC
Source organism: Acipenser oxyrinchus oxyrinchus (assembly GCA_030684275.1). Taxonomy (NCBI): domain Eukaryota; kingdom Metazoa; phylum Chordata; class Actinopteri; order Acipenseriformes; family Acipenseridae; genus Acipenser; species Acipenser oxyrinchus. The sequence goes on from CM060247.1 coordinate 104,812,336, forward strand.
ATAGAGTGAAGATAACATGTTGGGTTCTACTCTTAAACATTGGAATTAGAATAGAAAAAGAACTGGATTCATCCCTTAAAGCCTGCCTGCGCGGTTGTATCATGATTTATGGCATAACTGAACATCTCTCTCTTATAGAAGGTGCTATGTGAAGTATGGGACCATAATGATGTCAGGACTTGCACAAAGTACACTGGCAACATCACAACCAGGGGATGGGAGTGTAACGACAGGACAGGTATCACAATATCCCCGTCGCGATACCATATGATGGTCCCAGTGAGCTACTTATATGATGCATAAGAAGATCAAATTATTATTTAATTAAGAACTATTTTGTTAAAAGACCAAAAAACATATTGATAGTATGCATTCATACCAACTATAAAACACACTTGTTCTTCATTAAAGCACCACTTGGTCCACCACAATGAGCTATGATGTGCTTTTAGTCTCTTATCACGATTAAAAAAAAACAAAAAACAAAAAACACTACACATACCTCTATTACGATAGATCACGTAAAGGAAATATCACGACTCATCAATACACAATGAATCGTTACACCAGAAACCACTTGGCATCCCTTGAGCGGTAGCTGCCTCATTTTGAGCACATCCTGACTACAAACAGATCACATAATGCTGTGACCTTTCAGCTCTGCAGGTCCCACCTGGTGTATAGGAATAGTATAAAACAAGTGGAGACAGCAAAGTTAAAAGGTCAAAGCATTATTATTTATTTTTTTATTATTACTATTTTTTTTTGGTAATCAGAAAATACTCAAAAGGAGCCAGCAACTATGATTCTACAGGCGCAACAGAAATTGTAACAAATGAATCACTTCGAATGACTATAAACACCATAAAAACGGATGCGAAAATTATAATAATAATACATTTGAATCCACAGTACTTACCTTGCAGGTTGACAATGCACCCCTGGGAACTACTGTACCTGGGTTTCAGCAAATGCGTGGAATCTGTGCAAATAAATACAATACGAATTTACCATGATGTGTTTCACCCCCCCAAAATACAAGTGTAAACGATAAGGCAATATATCCGGCTTACGTTCAGGAAACTAGTCGTGATTGTGTTAAAACTGTTGATTTTAAATTAGAACACGCTCGCTTCAAAAACTACATGTAAACAGAAGAACAACAACAACTTTCTCGACCCTGGTCTAGATTTTATTTTTAAAAACACACAACGTCTTATAGGTTGAACACTCAAACAACATGGCTTGTGAAACGTGTCAAGTAAAAACAAATAAAAATAAAAATAAAAACTTTTTTTTTTTTTTTACGTGTTTGTGTATCATCCCGTTTCACCGCAGTTAGACGTCTGTCAAATACTGTAATGAAGTTTAATACACTTGCAAACTTAATACACAAAAGAAAAACAAATACATTTAGTGATACAGTGCTGGAATGCTGTCACATACCTTTCTTCTATTTTGAAAACAAGCTGGCAAAACAGATACATACGTTGCTAAAAATAAACTATCAAACATCAGCGCCAAAACTTTACACAAGTTGCACACATACTGGCATGTGCCATGTTTACAGCAAAAGGTAGGGGGGATTTGGGTTTCTTTGGTAATAGAACCCACAAGTTTTTCTGTAGACGTCTGTAAATTTCATATAACTCACTAACACTATTTACATAACTCGTATCTGTACGTCTTCTTCTTATAGATAATCCAAAAAAAATATTTTGAAGCTAAATAAATACCACAACACCCCCATTGTCTTGGAAGTTACGTTCTTGTCAGTCTGTGCAGGGAGAGATGTTATTGCAGACTGTACCACTATTATAAAAGGTAAAGGTGCAAGTACACTTATAAATTGAGGTGGTTCTTTTTGTACATTTCACATATATGATATGCCCTATTTATGCATGAAATATTGCTAAAATAACAATTTTGATTACAAACGTTTCGTTTGTTCCATTAACTTATGCATTCATTTATATTAACTGATTCTTCCTGGTTTTTATCAGCATGGTGCAACCCTCGCTGTCGGAAGTATCTCACGGTTGTTTCCGGCTGGTTGTCAGAGACGCTTTGGTTTTGGTTAGCTGTTTTGTAAACATAGAGTTTTTTTTCTTCTTTTAAGTAGACAGTGCTATTCAATTCTGGACTGAACACGTTCGTCAACTAGTACCACGAACCTATACATCTTAACTAATAAACACTGAGACTTCATAACAATATGTTTGTAAACACCAGACAATTATATAATATGACATGTAGGTGCGTTTTTAAAATGTAGTATGTTACACTTTTTAAAATGAATTTCGGCTGTGATATGGTTAGTCATATGCCAACGAAAGAAGATACGATTATCATCAACCATAGTGAGGGAAGGTATTTCGTTATGGTGAAGACCAAACATTTGCTGCTCAGAACTTTTAAACTAGTTTATGTGTTTAACATAATATTAATATAGGTTTAACATTTTGGATTCAACCTTACAGCGACATGCAGGTATGCAGTGTATGTGTTTCTTACAGTACATGAGATGTGATCAACTAAAATAGGCTGTTCTGTACGTTAAACCCATGCTTAACATAAGTTACTAGTAGCATGTCGATTTGGTTCAAGAGATGAAGGGCCTTTGTCCTAGGGAATCGATTCTAGCATGATTCTGAAAAGATAATGATCATGAGGTGTAATGAAATTATATAGAACTAGCTTATGTATGAACTACCTTCTGAGGTTTTATGTCGTTTTTCTTTTTGTTTTTTTTGTTTTTGTTTTTAAAATAAAATGTATGTGTTTCCACTACCGAAGTGCACAGGTTCAGTCAATGTATATTTAGCGGTAGCACAAGCAGCAAATTTTGTAAATAATATCATTCCTGGTAAATAAATAAATAAATAAATAAATAACTAATGTGAGCTAAAATCTCAGCAAAAAACGAAACAAGCCCTGTTTCACTCTCTACTGCAGCTAGCCCAAAAGGTTAAATAGGGTTGGGAAATTAGGTTAACTGCTGTGTTAAAAAAAATAAAAACAAAACTACTCTTCAAGGGCTTCAATTTGAACAATAACTAGTAGTTCTGACATTTTATCTGAGTGTTTTTAAGCAAAAGGTTTATTTTCACACGTCTTCCTCTGTCTACACCGCCTTTATCTTTCCAGATTTGACTGAAAAACCCTTTAGGACAACAACTGGAAAATTGTGGCAGCACCGGTAAGTACTACTGTAGTAGAACTTTATTCAGATAACAGACCTGCTCACATGCTTTGGATACAATGGTGTCATTTGTTATATGGGTCATTCCAGCACGGATCAAAGTCTTGGGAGGTGAATGCTATCACACTCAACTACCCTGGAACACTCTTCTCAACAACATGGCTTTGATGAGCCAGCCATGTCATTTATTATTAAGCTATTTTTAAATACAGATAATGTGTTGCCATTAATCCGCTCTACACAACAACTATTTTAGAAGTCAGCAATGCTTGACACAACATCCTTTTTATGTCCTGTGATGTCTCAGGAATTGCTTTGGCTTCAGTACACACAATAACGTTGAGGTTTCTGGTATCTACTGCATAAATCTGTAGACAGTGATTGTCTAACTGTTCTTGGTCCACTTAACTGTAGTTACCCATGTATTATTTATATTCTTTACGGATATCTCTGAGTTTATTTTACTCATTTAGTGAATGGCTAAACATGTAATAGTAGTAAACTAAACTGAAGTGTGAACTGGAGATGCACCGATTCTGATTTTCCAAATCAATAATTGGCAGATACTGATTATGATATTGTTTTCTTTTTCATTATTAATATTGTAAACCATCACTTGAAGTTGTAATATGACACCTGAAAATGTATTGATGCTTTAAACTGAATGCAGCACAAACACATTTTACTTACTGTACAAAACGGTAAATAATAATGTGCATCAAACGCACTCATGTCAGACACATAGCCTAACATAAAACACAACATGGTAACTATTCATAATAATTTCTCCCCGAGATCCTTATTTAGATTTTTGGTTAAAGCTACACTTGAAAAATGTAGACGGCATGTAGGCTATATACACCATGTACACAGGCCTACCGGTATGAAGGTACCAAGAAACGCAGATGATAAACTGTATAAAAAGAATCAGAAAGTCTCAAGCATACAAACGGTGGTTATGCAGAAACAGAACACATTTTCATAACGCGTTAACATGATTAAAGGTTTGCTGCAACGACAGAAAAAAAGTTATAAACAAGATTGTACCTATCTAGAGCCACCACGCCCATCACAGTGTGCTCTGACCAATGCCGAGTTATCTTGATTATGGGGAGACCACTGGTACGGCATGTGTATGGAGATGAAAACTGTGAGTCTGAGCCCCATGTTAAAGTATAAAGTATAACATTCAAACAGATGTTTGAAGTACAATGTTATTTTCTATGAGAACTTGTCTTGTTATAAGTGACCTATTGCTTGTCTGGATCAATCCTAATTTCGTTAACCATACAGAAAGAAGGAGTGTTGATGTTCCTATTGACACAGCAGTCTTACACTTACCCAGCATGCATACTATATATTAAAGTGCTATTGACGGTCACCGATTGGAGCGGAATGGCAGATTAATGTGTATCACTTACTTTCCCACAATTATCAACTAACAATGTGATAGTAAAGCTGAATCTAATTAATCCAGATTGTGTGGAGTTTTCGTTTTTAATATTAATTCAGTAGAATGCCTGATTCAGAGCATACCCAGAGAGGGTGTCACTTTCATGACCCTTTTGTTCTCTGGGTTGCTGGATGGATTCTGTATTATCAATTTTATGGCCCCGTACAGTAGTTGCAGAGCACTGGATTGAAATGAAGAAATGCACACTGTATGTTCTTCCAGTTTGGACAGCTCATTAGGAGATAGAGTAGATGGGGCTAGCAGAGTTGAAAAGTCACTGTCACATGATTTAAAAAGAATGAGGACGCTTCATCAGGCAAGCTCAAAGCCAGGATAACAGAAAAAAATAAATCAATCAATGATGCTTGGAGCAGCAAAACTCAGAACCACCCAGAATGACTGCAAACATAATAAAACATCTATTAATATTACATTACTTTCATACAACTACAGTATGCTTTTCATGATACTAGAACAAGAGCACCAGCCTAAGTTCTTGCATTTATCACAATATTAGTATGGCATACAGGATGGCAAAAAGCCGTCTTCTAAATCAGGGTCGAAGGAATCGGTACGGCTGGTACGGTGATGGATGTAGCACTTTTTTGTCCATTTCAAAACCATATATTATTATTTAATTTGTGTTCCCAATTATTTATTTTTCTCCCAGTTTGGATTCCCCCATCTCCTCACCGTCGCTAATCGTTCATGCTTACGAGCGCTGAGGTTGCCTTCACTTCCTATTCTGTTCTTAGCCAATAGTGCTAGACCTTCAGCGTTGCTAGGCTACTGAACGTGGAATGAAGAGGCGGTAATCTTCTCAGGCAGATCATTTAAAAATACTGTAACTGAATAAAATACGGCCCAGTCTAAGTTTTTTAGCAAAATTTACACAACACTGGAAACCCCAGTAATTTCAGACAACCCTAATCAGCCACTGGTTTACGATTTTCCAAAACGGCAATTTGGAAAAACACAGGTAGTAAATAGGTCATTCAATGCTTCTTGGTTCGATAAATGCAAGTGGCTTCATTACGATGAAAGCACTGACTGTGTGCGTTTTGCTTTATATGTGTAAAGGCATATCGAAACAAACTAATTACTTCTAATCTGCCTTGATCTGTCTTTCATATCTAAGGGATATAGCAGCTGGAAAGACGCTTGTATTAACTTTAGAAAACACAAACTGTCAAAGTGTCACGAAAATTCTGTTTTCAAGGTTGTGACTGCTCCCAAGTCATTCCATGATGCTGGTGAATGTCTTGTCATCAGTCCGTTAACAACAAAAGAGTGATCGGCGTCATTGCTTTTTAAAAATACTTCAAAATGGAAAATACTTAGCTCGGCAGGGTTTGGCTTTAGGCGGAGACGGGGATGAATCGGATTCAGACTTTTATGCAGACAATCAAATTACGATGACCCTTGGCTTATTATCTGGAATGAACAATAAACAGACAAATACACATCGGCAGAAATTCAAAATGAGAGGCTGCATGTTTTAGGCTTAAGAGTCCTGCGTGAAATTACTGAAAGTACGCTCAGCTGAATTTAATAATGATTGATGAAACCAGGGATTTTGCCAACAAGGAACAGGTTGTAGTTTGTGTTAGATGGGTAGGTGCCCATTATGAAGCTTGCAAAGAATTTTTGGGATTATATGAAGTTGGGGGAAATGATGTAAAAAGGCTGGTGAATGTAATCAAAGATGTTCTGATTCGTGCTCACCTTAGCATCACAAAAGTCAGGGGGCAGTGTTATGATATTACTGTTGCTATGGATGGAAAAAAGTCAGATGTGGCACAGCAGATATCTGATGCAGAGTCAAAGGCATTGTTTGTCCACTGTTAAGAACATTCCTTAAACTTAGCATGCTGTGGTGCTGTTAACAAGTGCAAAGAAATCAAAACTGGTCTTGAGGTAACTGAAATAACAAAAATAACAAAATTGATTAAAAACTTGTATATATATATATATATATATATATATATATATATATATATATATATATATATATATATATATATACAGCTGCAATAGATGCAATATCTACAACTAAAACCCCCAAAAATAACTGATAAAACTGGATAAAGCCTTGGTAAACAATTACGTTTCAAGACTTTTCGTGAACATTTGAATCCCCATTGTTCCTTGGAAGTGCATTTCATAGCTTGGATGCTTAATGGCTAAATGCCCGGTCACCCACTGACATCAACCTAAAAGGTGGAACAACCAACAATACTAAGTAGGAGGACCTGAGAGAGTGGGTGGGTAAATACAGTAAACTACCAGAAGGTAGGACATGTAAGTGAGGGTGGCACTATGCAAACAATTTTTCGGTAAATTAATTAGTTTTACTCTGCACTTATAAAGGCCTGAACATTAGATAGAATGCTGGATAAATTAAAGAAAATTCAAGAGAACGCACTATCAATAGATGATCAAGCACCTCAGACAGTAGCATTAAAGGGCACTTTTGTGAATGCTATACAGAGAAGTACAGGACCAGACTGGCAGGGTAGCAAGAAACACTTAGAGTGAGGTCCCCTCAGTGCATGGGTATATGTACACTGTAAGGGCTCCTTGGAAACTTCCAGTGCACACGAGCTGCCTGCACCAGCTATGTGAATAAATCAGTCTTCTGTCTTGTTGATCTGGCAGCTTTCAAAAACACTAAAGTCTTCACTTTTTCCAAGTAAATAATACAAAACCCTAGTCCTATTCCTCCTAATTAGAGTTTTTCGTTGACAATATAAACTTGACACTTCATCATTGCTCTCACATTTATCAGGGACGAGTGACGATGTGCATCCTTTTGTGCAACATATTGCTTTTTTTTTCTTTTCAGTATAATGAAATTGTTGGCTTTCTAATCCCATAAATGAAACTGCTCAGTGCAAGAAGTCTCTTTTCAAACTTCCCATCAACATCCTGTTAGAAAAAAAAAGAAAAAGAAATAATAAAGTACAAGCTTAACTGTAAGGATTGTCAAGTGAAATAATATTTGTCCAGCTGGATAGCTTTCTTTTGTCAAGGCTAAATGAATGTCTCTGACTTGAAGGCTCCTGTGTCAGGACGGTAATGCGGACTGTTTGTGGTTTGACAGGGATTATTAAAATCAGGCGAGATGAAGGGAAGAGAGTGTGAGAAAGTGAAATTGATACTGACATTCTCCATTATATTCCACTTGACTCATGATGACTATGCTGATATCATACATCCTAAGTGCTGAATTTGCTGTTAGGAAATGTTAAGTATCAAATAATAAAGAATACAGCACCGGTATTTGATTGTTTATTTAAAACAAGAGTGAAGAGGCAAGGCCTTTTTTTGAACTCATTACAGTCTTGCAGCCTTCACATGGACTGGCTGTTTTTGTACACCACCCTACCAAGTATAACAACAGTGTATGTTGGAGAGTAGTTTTTATGAGTGTAGTTTGTGTTTGCTTTTATAAATAAATAAATGCAGAACAACCTTCTAGTTGGATTAAGCCACAGATGGAGCAAAGTTGTGGAACATGTTTATCTCGGATTTGATGCAATCCCAGTGGATTCCTGGTACTGAAAAAATGCTCCAACAAAATCCCCCTGTGCCTTATCCCAGTGAGGTATAGGTTGAGCCAATCAAGTGAGGTAAAATGGGAAATAAATGCCCACAACATGACACGACATGATCCCCCAGTTGTTGTTCTGGTATAGTAATGCTTTGACTTTGTTATACCTGCAGAATGTGCTTGTTTGCAGCTAACAGTGATGGAGTGGCAGGGAGAGTATCTGCAGGACCATTCGTTTTTCGACTGCTTACTCAGTGGGGTGCCTGGGAATTTGGAACTGCAACAAGTGCTTGATGACACAGAGGAGAAGCTGAAGTTGAATGCCTTGTGGTAAGTCTTTCATGTATGGCTCATATGTGTTGTGTTTAATATCCTCTGGGGATATAGTGCAAGTGTATGTATGTAATTAGAACTATAGATACATATAATACAAACTCTCAATACAATATTTGAGCAACAGAACTGCGAACCAATAAGAATGATTTGAAAATACAGGTCTGTAGTGTGGAAAGTGTCTTAGGTTGATGATAAATGGCTTGCAGTTTTCACCGTGGGTTTTGGTTTAATTCTGCACAGGTGCTTCTTTAAGACTGCATTTTGAAGGTGGAACCACATTTTCACAAGGTTATATCTCATGACCTAATTGACCTAGAGACCTGCCTTTTGAGATTTCTCACAAATCTCATTAACAATTAAACTTTTTTTGCAATTAGACACCCACAATGTGTATTGAAATCCGGACATTTGACATTAATTGCACCACTTCAATTAGTTTTCAATTAACAGTTTATACAGAAGCTCTGCTTTCATTGTTAAACATTAAATTTATAGCATCTATAATGTATTTATAGTTAAGAAGACATAGCCATAGCTACACATGCCATTTAAATATTTGTTTACCCTTCCTTTACCTTTTTATGTTAAGAAATAAAAGAATTCTAGATGGTTCAGAGTTCTGTTGTTTAATCTAGCTGGCTGTCATCTTGCTTGTAGGTCTGTGTTTGCAATGTCCAATTGCATCCTGTTTCTTGAGAAATCATGTGATATAGTTGACTTCAATCTGGTTCACGGTGACATATAAAAGCATGTGTAGTCAATATATCTGAAATGTCTTCTGTTTTTTTGTTTAAAAACAAAATTATAAAAAAGTGAGTGGTTTAGCTATTCTAAAGGGTTGTGGTACTGTGAAATGTTTACTTCAGGATTCTCTCATTTTTTGTAAGAATGTGAGTGGAACTGAATGGCTTTTCACTATTTCAAAATACAACTTTTTAAAATCATAAATGATACGTTTTTGTCAGCATCTTTAATCTTATAAAATAATCTTTCATAGAAAATCGGTTTATACTGTTTTACATTATTTAGTAAATTTGACAGTGTGCTAAATAAAACCCAGTCAGATTGGGTTTAGTGATTCTTTGATGCTCTTAACATCTTTAAACACTATTAATAAATTTGCCTCCCATACATGCAACACACCCCAAATATTTTAGGCAAATTTAGAATTACTAACAGAAATGTTTTGACTAGGTCTTTTCCATTGTCTTCAAAAGTCTTCATATATTATTTTAGGCACGTTGCACCAGAGACACTGTAAAGTATGTGATGATAAATTACAAATGAGTCTAAATGAGTCAAAACCCTCAATAGCCCCTTCAGACAACACACTGATATGACGCCTTACCATCAAATCCATATCTGCATGAACAATTCTCTTAGTTTCCACTTATTCTAATATTCACTGATACACTGGTTCTGCCTTTTTTGGCCGCTTCAGGGTGGTCCATTGAAATGCACCTGCCTAATTCACTTATCAGTGTCTGGGACAAATTACAAGGGAGAAAAAAAAAAAAAATCTACTCCTGTGAAGTTTTTAACCTATTCATGGGTCAAAGTCATTGGCTAGCACCCAGACTCAGATGTCAGAGATTTGTTTAAGAGCTGCTTCCTAATTGAAGCAGATTAAGATAGACTGACAATGGCCAGGGCTTTCCAAATGGAAATGCTGTAATCCTGTAGGTTTCATCAAATCGGAAACTTCTGGAGGCCACCATAAACGTCTTTAATGAAGTGTCACTGGGGCCAGGGTGTATAAGCAGGGCATCGTATTTCACAAGCTGGGAAAGGCTTACAGTAGATAAGGAGAGTTCATGCCGATCTTTGTCATGCTTCGATCAGGTATTCACTGACACAGGTCTCCCAGAGCTGTACTACTCAGAAACTAAGTAGGCCACAGGCAACAAGGTATCCTTTTTCATTGCAGTAATTCACTTTCCCTAAATAAAAAAAGGAGTCCTTTGATAGCGAGGAGATATTTGTTTCAGAGCAATTCATTTTGAACTCACTGAAGCTCAGACTTATTTGAAAGATATCTTTTCCTCCACTTTTCGGAGCTCAGCAGCACCAGAGCCCACCCACACTAAATTAATTTTGACAGAGAACTTAAGATACTGTCAAACCACTGACTAATCAGTGGATTCGGTTTCTGTAAATCACAGAGCTGTGAAATGTGCCATCATAACTAATAAAAGTGCCACGTCGCCTTTTCAGCCTTTAGTGTCATTTCTGGTTTGAAAACAATTAGATTTCATTTGGAAGTGATTGATGTGATTGAAGAGAGGAAAGATAAATAACACTCTGCCTTGAGTATTTGTTTAGTAAGAATTCTTAAACATCGCAATTTCTTTCAAAACCCTCCCAGGCCTTTTGTAGTGTTGCAGGGTTCCTTCTGCTATACAGACATAGTATTTTTGCAAAGGGCATGGCTGATACTGTTAATCCTTTTGAGGTGTTTCTGAGTCTAAAGGTAGTGGACTCACCTCTAGGTTGGAAGGTCACTGGTTCTTATCATGCATATGGGGCTATCTTTGACATTGTCCATCTACCGTACTTCCTGGTATACAGTATGTGGAAGGCACATTATGTAAATGTAAAAAAAAAGATGCCGCATCACAAATAAAATAAATGACCATTTGTGTTTTGTACTAGCCAAATTCCAAAAAAAGGCAAAATGAAAAGTTGGACTTTTCTAATTATACCCCTCACACTACCTTAATTAATTCACAAGTCTTTAATTTGCCATCCGGAGACTGAGCATTCTTAAAAGTGTGTTACGTCTCAGTGGATCAAGCCTGTGTACATATCTTTAAATATTAGAACAGCAAACTTGCATTTCCAGTGACTTGCAACATGCGCTTGCCAGACAGTAATAGTCAGAACTTTTCTACTGTGCCCTTTGCTATTCTTTACCATGGTATATGCTTTTATAAGGTTGCAATGTATATTATTGAATGTTTAAATGATAGTAGAGGACTCTACAGTTTATAAAATACCTGTTTTTTTTTCCAGCTAAACAGTTCAAGAACATTACAATTTCAGAGCACTAAACTAATTTATCACAAATAATTAAAACATTTAATGGGCTTTTATAAATGCCGAATTACTGTTTTAATTACAATTCCTAAAAAGAAGTGCAATATTGTATTTATTTACTGAAATCTTGTTTATAGTCTTAAAATGTGGACATTTAAGGAGATTCAGTTTCAATGTCAGCACAATATTTTACAGCTCCCAACAATTAGTATTATACAAGTGAAAACACTGACACTGCTTGTCAGAAATGTGGTGCTCTTTTGTGTTTTTAAATAAGTGAAACTGCTTTTTGGCTTTCTGCCAGCAACTTCATACTGAAAGACATTGCCAATCACAAACTAATTTGTATACCGTTTTATGAAACAGGCCTCTAAAAATTAATTATTTTTTTTATATACAACAGTTTGTGATTTAATAAAAATGCATTTTTTTTATCTCTCTTAATAATTTATGGTTTTTACATCTAGGGACATCTGGGCTTACGGTAACCAGCATTGCATTTTATTACACAAAAACCAGCAGGCAATGATTTTTTATCATTATTTTTGTATGTATATTTAAGACTCCTGCCCTACTGTTTAATAATATTTTCCATTGTTTTTAATTAATTACAGATTTGTTTTGTTTTTTCTTTGAAAAAGTTGTTTTGGGGGAACTTTAACTGTAACCAGAATTCAGAAGTGTGGATGCCTTCTTTAAAGTATCTATTATTATTATTATTATTATTATTATTATTATTATTATTATTATTATTATTATTATTATTATGACGTGCAATAATCTAAACAGATGTTGTGTTCATCCACTTCAGATAATGACAAACTCTTTCACTTAGAAAATAGTCAAATAGTGTAAGGAGTTTTCTGAAAGCCTCTGTCTAAGTCATTTCAATTGTGTTTCTTCTAAGCATTGAACAGAGATTGAAGGAGCTGCAGGTGGAGCTGAATAATACCTGGACCGGAGAGAAGCTGCCATGTACGACTGACAACCCGCAGTGCTTCAGCCCCAGCAATTTCAGCTCACTCAAACCATCCTGTACTGGCCATCAGGAGCTACTGGACTTCCTAAAAGCCCTGGTAAATGTGCTGTGGTTTAAGCTGGTCAAGGTGCATGTTGATTAAAATTAAAATCTCATTCTCTAGAGCAGCGGTTCTCAACCTTTTTTTTTTGGAGAACCACTTTTGTATTTTTTTTTATACTGAAGCTGTGACCCACCCAGTAAAAACAAAGCCATAAAGAAATAAAAAAAGTAAAATACTTAATTTTATGTAGATATTAAATAAATAAATAAATAAATAAATAAATAAATAAATAAACCAACCAACCAACCAAAGAGTACATTTTACAAATACTAAAAGTAAATAAATGATTAAAAAAAATAAAAATAAAACTAACCTAATGCACGATCTGTGCCTGCTTGCCCTCTGTAAGGGTTCTCCAATAAGTTGTTGTGCTAACTCTGAGGTCATCCCCTATGTGAAGCTTGGACAATTACTAATTAAACAGACTCATTAAGTTATAACCAAGCTTATTAGCTTCTTTAATATTATCACTGATCCCCCTTTTATTGCTCTCCTTTTTTTCTTACATTGTTCAGGATATTGTATACAAATCTTTCAAATGCTAAGTTACAGATAAGCTGCTCGTACCTGTTCTGTAAATCACATGGTCGGATTGCAGCTACCCTTGACTTTTTGCAGTTGCCTATAATGCATTACGCTCCGCATGGTTCCGGTTTGAAGTAGCTGTAAAGCAATTACAGAATTCACCCAGTTAAGAGTTCAGAAATCTCCCAAAGAAATGATCTATTACAGGAGAGACAAGTGTTTTAAACCTTACCTTGGTGTTATACAATACATACAAGATCCTCACTGGGTTTGTTTTTGAAATAATGGCATAACAATATTTCCCGAGCATCATCCCTACCTAATTTTTTTAGAGCAAAAATATTACACAACTCATTTAAGTCAGATTCCATATTTGATTATAGCTTTTCGGTCCTAGTATAGTAGTTACAGGAAACCCACTGAGCGCAAGGTATTATGGGCAACTGTGAAATTATGAATTGGAGGTATAACCCAGGAAGTGATTAGGAACCAGCAAACAGCACCAACATTTCATCCATACCGTTGTAGTACTTACAGATATTACTTATGTCAATAAATAGTTGTATATGTTAAGTGTAGTGTAAACATAGAAACCATAGTTTATATTTCTTTTGTTCAGTCTTTTCATATTGAATTTTGACAGCAACATTTCCTGAAGACGGAGCAAGGTCAGGAGGAAACGTTGCTGCTGCTCCTGCTTGACATCTCCTCTCAGTGTGGTGTCTCCTTCCCATCTCCGCCGAGCGGATCGTCCTTCCAGCTGACCTCCAGAACCTCCCTACACGCTGTCGGGGATGACTTCTCCATTGATGTCCAGTCAGTGTGGGATGACGTGCGGCTACACCTCAGGCGATTCCTGGTGGACAAACTGCAATGCAGCCAGGAGGTGGGTCACCAGCTCCATCACAGGGTGGCCTTCAAGACACAGTGTCTCCAGCAGCTTCTATTCCTCTACCCGGAGTCAGAGGTCCTGTCAAAGTACCAGAGCATCCAGAGCAAAGCAGTGCAGGATCTCCTGCAGAACTCGGTGCTCTCCAGCCCTGGAGAAACCAATTTCGACAAACTGGTCCAAGCCCACCAGAAAGGCATCCCTTCTATCTGCTCCATGATCAAGGAAGATCTGCAAACGCTCAACGGGATTATGGAGCCTTCAATGGCCCTAAAGTTTCTAAACGAAACATACCTCTCCAACATTACTGACGAGTTGTCCACTCTGATCGAGAAGATTTGTGACCTGCAGTTTAAAGAAAATCTAATGCATGCCTCTAAAATGGGCAAAAGCAAGCAGAAAGGAGCAGTGCACGCTATGGGTTAGTTTGCTGTTTATTGTTTATTGTTATACTCTTGTAGTACATGTAGGGCACACACAACATTTACAAGTAAATAAGGCTACATGAGTTTAGATTCATGTTTAATATTCATAGCATATAATAGTTGCTTAGTTCAAATCAACCCACTAAGGTTGAGATCATGTAAATCAGCTTTTTTGTATATAATACAGACTATAATTAACAGTATGCACCATAACTCATTTTGGTTGTTTTGTGATGTGGATTCGAGCTAAGACCTCAATTTAACATATTCTCTGTGACTGATTTTGGCATAAACAAGTGCGTCTTTATTAGTGGGTGGTCACATTTTAGTTGTTTACCTGTTCTGCTTCAGTACATTTATTGTGTGGCAAAGGAAACTGTTGAATTGTGGTTTCATGGCTGTTTTGTGTGACAGTGTGAGGACATTTTCCAACTGTGCCTACTAAGTATCTGCCAAAACTCATAAACTCTCAAGTGCTGTAAATCTCACATGATAACCTCCATTCAGTTTTTCCATTGTTAAGATGAGGTAGTTTTCTTTACCCGCTTCCTTCACACTCAAATTAAATGGTAATTTTTTGGAAGCATGCTTCAGAGACAAGGAGTCCCTGAGATGCTTCCTGGGGGAATTTGTTCACTGGCTTCTGATACTGTCAAACCACTGAACCATTAAACAGCTTTCATATATAGCCGTGGCTGTCTAAGAGAGGTTAACCCTGGTGTCTGTGGAGGAAGAGCTGGGATTTTTCCAAGCCTGATGTGAGGTCCTTTACAAAAAAAAAAAGAAAAACAGCATATATTATATAGTGTCTTTTGCAATCTGGAATGATTAATGTGCTTTCAGGCATGACTTAAAAAGTGTAACATACTCAGCTAGTCTGACGGAAAGTGGCAAGGAGATCCAGGTTGGGGACGTAATGAGTCCTGTCTTCCTTTGTTTCCATTTTGACCCTGAGCAGGTAATTTAATGACTTCAAGGGAGAAGCCTGAAATAAACACAGAAATGTATCCGCAATCATTGCATTGAAAGTAGAACGAGGGTGATATATGCATATTTATTAGATTTTATTAGTACCCCAAAAATCAGATAATATTGTACAAGCTCAGTGATATATCCACTGTGTCGTAGTTTTATGATCAGGCGTTTGCAGTTGAGAACTAACAATAAATATTAAATCATTAGTCATTGGGCCAGATTGCTTAACCTCCATGCACCTCAGTCCCACCCAGCTGTAACAGTGGGTATAAGCAGGATCCCACTGGGAACTAGACATTGCATCTTTATGGGTCTGTCCTGGTAAAATAATTTAGGATAATCCCTCCACACCACTAGATCGGTAGGAGTGCGACAACCCTCCAGGCAGCTTGATCGAGATATCAAAACTTGCAAGTCCCCTGCTGCTGCCTGAACCTGTAGCACTGGAGAGCAGAGGACTGATGCATAACAAAGGTTTAAGCTTTAAGCTGAAAGAGGATTTAATAATGGCATCATCTCACTGAGCAGTCTTCCATGATTGCCAATGTGCCAGGGCAGTAGGAAAGGAAGAGGAAGCTCAAAGCAAATAAAATAAAAAAAAAAATGTATACCTTGATAACTACCGTAGCAAACATTAGTAACAGTTCTCACAGCCTTTTGATTCTAATTGTCTAATTATTAGATTATTAAAATACCCCGTGGAATAAGGTTTGCATCTTTGTGATTGCGTTCCCGGAAACATTGACAGTCCTTTATTTTCCTGTCATTTCCAATCAGTGGAAGATACAGGGGGATCAGTATATCTGATATACTTGTCAGTGGGATTTTTAGAACTAGAATCCCCAACCTATTCATTTCAGCTCGTACCCTACCCCTCCCCTCCTCCTTTTAGTTTCAAGTGTAATCTTGATAAGACAGAAAATGTGTCGCAGGCCGCTGTGTACAGCCCTGGTGAAGCCCACAACTAATTTGTGCAGGAAAAAATTAAATCAGGAGGTAAATTATTTCATGATTGCTCATTCCCTGCAGAGTTGGGCATCATTCAGAAGAAAATATCTAATAATTGGTTTCAGGCCATGTCAGACACATGCAATTCCCCCCGCTAATGGCTCTGTTAGGTAGCACTAGGCCTCAGGGGTCAGAGAAGGACGGGAAATAGCCAGGCGACAGCCTCTATGCTGGAGAGAAAGAGCACAGAGGAAATGAAGTGGCAATAAGTGCAACCCAAAGGGGAAATGCACTTCACTCCCAGTTTAATATATCAGACGAGGGATCTGGCAGCCAGCCACACAGCAATTGTTTACCTTTTTGCTTGCTGCCTGCATCTGTTCTACTTTGTATACGGCACTAAACTACCATCCCGTAAACGCTGGAATCAATAACAACTGTTAAGGGATTTCCTCTTCTTTTTTTTCCCCTTTCTATCATACTCACCAACAAGGGTATGCTACTAACAATGTTTGCTTTGTAAACATACACACACCTTTTAAGGGTCCACTCACATTTGCTAGATAGCCACAGTTGAGGTATGATTAAATTCAGTGCAATCTGAAATTATTTGGCCCCACTATAAGTTTATACAGTAACAGTGCTTTAGAGTTAACATGCAATGGTGACCTTATTTTTTTTTGTACTTGCTTTTATTGGGGAAATGCATTGTGCTAGCTGCCTTCGCTTTGAAGCTTGTCATTTAAGAGATGTGAAAGTAAAAAATATAATGCAGTCTGGAATCCAATCAGTGA
This sequence comes from Acipenser oxyrinchus oxyrinchus, assembly GCA_030684275.1. Lineage (NCBI taxonomy): Eukaryota > Metazoa > Chordata > Actinopteri > Acipenseriformes > Acipenseridae > Acipenser > Acipenser oxyrinchus. Next base: position 104,829,554 of record CM060247.1, read on the forward strand.
GTCGTGTAATTCATGAATACAATTGTCATCCAAATTTGTAATCTTTAAACACAGTTTATATATTTCCACAGTGTTTAATCAGAGATGCCCTTATCAGTCAAATTGTCTGGGTACGGTGTTGGGTAAACATATATGGTTGTTGCTTTTGTTGGAAAATTTATTGTGTGGGAGGTAAATATAATTCAAAATCTTGTTGCTCTAGAAAGTCTTGTAGATTAGTTGCAAACCTGCTTTGTAACTCCAATGCTGTCTTTGAAATCAGTGCAGGAAATCTGCATTTTCCATAATTCACTTACCAGAAGCACAAGGCTGACCTTAAGGAAACGCAAGTATGTTGTTTGCTGTCGTTTTTGTTAGAATCAAATACTATAGGGGTATGCAATAAAATAAAATAATTTCACCTGCAACTATTTACTGTGGACAAAATTGAAACAAAACTGGGTAAGTGACTATTCTGTACATACGTCACATATTGTCGTCACTTAGGGCCCTACCAAATTCACGGTACATTTTTGCAAATTTCACGGTCATTTAAAAATCTTAAATTTTTCAACTATTTAAACTATTGGTTTCAACTATTTAAATATTAAATTCCACGGTGGTGTAAAGTATTTACATTTACATTTACATTTAAAGCCCTGAATTCAACAAAAGCATGTGACTACAAAGTAGTCATTGTATGCAACAGTAACTCAAAAACTATTCTGAAATGCTGCTTTTCTTCATTCCCTGTCTCTGCGGTGTAAGCAACTGTCCATATTTAGACACGGCTCTCTCTGCATCCACAGAGTTTGTTGGAATTTACAGACAGCGCCGAGCTATGGACAGGTCTGTAGCTGGAAAATATATCCAGAGGCTAAAAAATATAAATGTGAAGTCTCTGAAATTACTGACATATTTATTTTATTTATGTTTTTGTCCTGCTGTGTTTTTTTTTAAATGTATTTTTATGCTCATAGTACTGCTTGGTATATATTTGGCTTCCAAATTATTTTACATGATCCGCTGCACTAATGATTGCAGCACTTTTTGATTTATTTTGGACACTCATTTTAAAATGTAGGTCTAATTTGACTTGCCTGACAGTACGTGTCTACTAATCAGTGAGTAGAGCCCAGTTATTGGCTGTTGTCAAGTGTCAATCAATAATTCCTGGCCTATTCATGATGAGCTTTTTTTTAACCTTAAACAAGATAACAATTGCATCAGGAACCTGTAACGGTACATATAACTGCATTGGATTTTACTATAGGGTAAAAGTACACAAAAAAACAGATTTCACGGGGCAGACCAGATTTCACAGTCCGTGGCGCGTTTTTCACGGCTGTGAATTTGGTAGGGTCCTAGTTATACTGTAAGAAGTTATTCCACTGTAAGCCTTCTATTGGAAATTTCTTGTATTGGAGTAGTCATGGATATTTAAATTATAAAAGAACTTGTTTATTCCTTGGAGTTGTGTCTTTTCCATGTATTTAACATAACATTGAACATGGTGGTGCTTTTCTTCTGTTCAGTTTAAAATGGGGCATTTTGATTTTTAGTGGATTAAAATGGTTTGTGTGATGGGTTGAGCACTTGATTTTACGGGATCAACCTTGTCTTTATTGGATTGGTTGATTTTGATTAGTTTATTCTGGCAATTTTCTTTTCTAGCTTGTGGCATAATTAGCCAACGTTATCCTGCAATTGATTATCGTATAATGTGATAACTGTTATTTTATTCCACCTTAGGACATATATTACTGTCTTTCTATTTAAAAGGAAAAGCTCATATAACGTTGACAGAAAACCATTTAATTCGAAGGTTACATGTCATAAAGTAAGTGAGAGTTACTGGCAACAAACTATTGCAATAGGTTCAAGGTCGTGTCATGAATTCAAAGGGTAAGAAAGCTTTTTCAGGAATACCAGTCCTGAAAGATCTGTTTTTATGATAGTATGGAGACAGCTCCAAACATTCCTCAACATTTTTTTTTCTGTATCTTAGTGCAGACTGAGGTAACAGTATGTGGTACATAATGTATAAGCAGTAGTTGAATGTTGTATGTATTGTGACCCAATACTGTTCAAATGAGGTAGTGTACACAGATCCATTTTTACATACTGTAGCGTCACATTTTCAGGAATATCATGTCCCTGTTTTTAGGGTGTTTGGTGTTAGCCAGGTTAGTGGAAATTAGCACCACATACTATAACACCCATAGTTTTTTTTTTTTATGACCAAACCCTTCCTTTTAATCTTCTGACATCAGATGAGATCAGAATAAAAAGGTTAAAAAATAGTAAATACAAAATAAAAAAAAACCCAAATCAGCTATGAAGGATAAATGCTTTGGACAGCTAATCTAAACCACTTGGGACCAGACCTTCTTCAGATTAGTGATTTGTTTGGTTAGCGGATCTTAATTATTATCATTTTTTTCTGTAATTTGCTTGTATCCATTTAGTTTTAAAAGTTACTTTCTTAGGATGACCTGCACTGTACTATTGATGTACACTGTTCATTATAACAGTTACACTCACCTGTGTGGAAGTGCAGATTCTACACACACTATCAGCATGCATTTCATAATGAGAGAGAGGTTGGGATTATAGTTCCATTCAGAATACAAAAGTCTGGATGTCTTTTTTCCACTGGCCACTTATGCCTTATACATTTACTTTAAGTGAGTGGACAGTATTGGGGGCGTATTTATACGGTTGGTTACTGAGCTTTGAAAATACAGAAGAACTCATCAGTACTACTGTGGGGTCAAGTTTTTCCTTATAACTGTGCTGCAGTATGTAGAGGGCATATTCCTGTTCTGACAGGCTAGATCAGCATAGAAAACATGAATGTGGGAACAGGGGTACCAGTAACTTAGGCACTCTTTAAACTTTGCAAAATTACTGTACCAACAAATGTATCCAGAAAGGTGAGGCAGATTTTATATATATATATATATATATATATATATATATATATATATATATATATATATATATATATATATATATATTATTATTATTATTATTATTATTATTATTATTATTATTATTATTATTATTATTTTACACAGCTCTGCAGGAACAGCCTAAAAAAGGGAGGAATTTCTGCCTGACCTCACATCAGTTGAAGTGTCTTGCCCAACTCATGAAATCCCTTTTGTGCATGGAGGAAAGAATATTGGAACTTGCTACTGAAGTTTCCTTTTTGAACTGTAGAGGGGAGGCTGCCAGCAGCATACAAGGTATTTTATTGTTCTTTGTTTTTTTGTTTTTTTCCAAATACTTCATGGCAAGTTTTAATATACTAATTATATTGTAAAGTTTATTTTAATAGCCTGGTTAATTGTAGTGTGATACCATGTAGTAGTCACTGAACCAATAAACTCACAATGTAGGCTGTGAAGCACTGTACTGTACCTACTTTACACATCCAAGCAAAACAGCACTACAGATAGTTGCTGTGGTTCTTTATTTCACCTTCAGCCCCATGCATTAGCAGTGAATACCAGAAATTCAGCTTTTCTGAGTCATTTCAGAAGCAGACCCAAAGGAAAGGCCATTAGTTAGTAAGCCTGTTAAATATCAATCTAAGCTGAAACAATAGAGAATGACAAAGAGCAGACATAATAATATATTAAACAGGGAAGAAATTAAATATACTGAAGATTAAGATGGTATACAGCACCCCTTTAAATTCCTGTCCGGAACAGCTTGATCCTACACCCTATCATATCTCCAATTGCATGCAGTGGCTCTGCAATAGCAATACATGTATCTGTACTAAGGCAATATAATGGTTCTGTATTATAATAGTATCCCTGTTGCATTGTTCTATGTTTTCTGTAAGGCATGTATAATGTACATGAATACAGTACATGCACACAACATCCCTGTATTCAAGCAGCCATACATCCTTCCCCAGCACCTTAAGAAGGCTTGATGTAAAAACACCCAAGGTCTAAAAACAATATGGAAACTGACATACTTGCTAAAAAAGCAATATGCCTAGCAGTAAACTAATTTGCTAAGCAACTCAGGTACGGACCGCTTCTATATTACAGTATTCCTGATGGACTGCAGAAGTTAAAATTAAAGCTGTCAGTACATTTAGTCATTTATGTAAAGGTTACAGTAAAACCAAGACGTGCAGAAATGAATGATTTACAGAGAAGTAAACATCTTTTAAAGGGCAGTTATTCAAGTCATTAATTTGGGCAATCAAATGTACTTAATTACTAGAAACTCATCAGATGTGCTTAAAGGTCAAAAAGTAAAGCAATCACAGAGTTGTTGTTTTTTTCTGCCTTGGGTCACACTGCAAAAGATTGGCTAAGCTTGGATTCAAGACAGGAGCCCCTGGCTTGCAGTGTCACTACACAATACAACCTTTCAAGTACAGGACCTGTATAACCAATCTGAACCAAGCTATTGCTTGTGGAAGATAGATGACATAGAATAAAATATGCTCACAAAAATGGACTTCGGTACTTTTATCTGGGGCAATTGTACTTTATATATTGCAGTCTTTTTAATACTGTACATAGCTCTGATGTTGTTATAGTTACTTCTTCGCACTCTCCACTGGCTACCTATCTCTGCTCGCATCCAATTTAAGACCCTTGCTCTTGCCTATCGCTCTATTCATCATACTGCCCCTTCCTATCTCCAATCCCTTGTGTCTCCTTATATTCCCTCTCGCCCTCTCCGCTCATCCTCTACTGGCAGACTTGTTATGCCTTCTCTCCACTCTCCTTCCTCCCATGCTCGCTCCTTCTCTTCACTCTCCTTCCTCCAGTGCTCGCTCCTTCTCTTCACTCTCCTTCCTCCCGTGCTCACTCCTTCGCTTCACTCTCCTTCCTCCCGTGCTCGCTCCTTCTCTTCACTCTCCTTCCTCCCGTGCTCGCTCCTTCTCTTCACTCTCCTGTTAATATAGATTGACTGGAGTTCAGTTACCATCTACTATATTCCATAATGTGCATTTGTTTCAAAACCGCTGGCACTATGTTTCTTTTATGGTGTTTGCTCTCATTCACACATCCATTCAAGAAAACCTATAAAAGCATTATTGAGCGAATCATATTTATAATATAAGACACAATTTTGTGTATGACTTTAAACAGCACTTGCTTTATTTAAAGAATGTTGTTTATCTATATAGGAGTGTTGAAGAAAACATGTGAGGACACTGATGTGACCCCAGCTGAGACCAGTAAGCAAACTGCTGAACAGCTACTGCAGGTCACAGAGGTCAGTAGTAGCTTTTCTACCGAGAGTATTCTTTTTGTCTTCTCTCAAAATATTTTTTAAAAAGGAGGTTTTTGTTTAGAAGTTTCTCAAAGAAAAAGAGGCTTTTCGTTAACTGTTTACAATTAGGAAGCAATAGGTTGCAATACAATAAATAATGATTTACCATAGATAGAATATGTGTTATTACATGTTGCTATTTTGAGTTCTGTTTCAACCATAATCTTAATTATTGTTTAATTATTGTTTAATTATTGTCATCCACAATCTAGAATTTGTATGTTAAATCTCTTTGGGACATACTTTTTGCGTGAACACAGAAGGAGGCACTAAACTAAACGTTTGTCAACTTGACTTTCCTGTATTTGATATAGTTTCTCATATTTATGTCTTTTGATTTCAAGTTTTAGATGACCGCTTATTTGTTTTATACAAATAAGCAGTTTTATACAAATAAGAATGACTTGTAAAATCAACTTGTAAAAAAATTTAAACTATCAATGTTAACTAGCAGATCTGGTTGAGTTATTGGAGGGACATAACGCCTCCAAAGTTTTGTCACCAGGATCTTTTTCAAAATAACTAACAAACTTGACTTTGCTTTTCATTTTTTCTCTCTCTTTCCAGCCTGCTGTTTTGGAGTTTGATTGGAGGTGTGCTTTCAAAGACCTTGCTCCTGATGTAGCCCACTGTGTTAAGGTGGTGCTGGAAAACATCTGTGTGAAGAGGTTACAGCAGGAGGAGAACTTCCACTCATCAGACTCCTCGAGGGTTATGGATCTTTGGAGTCTGCAGCAGGATGATCAGATCTGCTTGCCAAGCAGGACAGAAGAACCACCACAGAGAATTGCCAAGGCATGTATTGGAAAACACAGTTTAACACGGCCCTTGACATTACATTCTACCTTTTTGTAGGTTTTTGTGTGGGTTTAAAAAATCTCAAAATAGAATAGAATACCTTGAGTGTAACAATTAACCTGTCTCCCTGTAGCGATCTGTCTATAGTGGATGTAAGAAATAGCACTCTAAGTCAAAAGTCTTGATTAGTTTGCCCAATAACCGATTAGTGCAGGCTACTGTTGTAGTCATGATTGTCATGTCATCCATGTATGCTCTAATTGGTGAGAGTCGCATTCCAGAAGCTAAGCACTCTCCTCCCACTACCCATTGTGAAGCCCTAATAATTACTTCCATTGCCATGGTAAAAGCCAGTGGAGAAATTGTGCAACCTGACATTATTCCAATTTCTAAACATTGCCATGTAATAAGAACATAAGAACATAACATAGGAGGCTGTGTGGTCCAGTGGTTAAAGAAAAGGGCTTGTAACCAGAAGGTCCCTGGTTCAAATCTCACTTAGCCACTGACTCGTTGTGTGACCTTGAGCAAGTCACTTAACCTCCTTGTGCTCCGTCTTTCGGGTGAGATGTAATTGTAAGTGACTCTGCAGCTGATGCATAGTTCACACACCCTAGTCTCTGTAAGTCGCCTTGGATAAAGGCGTCTGCTAAATAAACTAATAATAATAAGAAGAAAGTTTACAAACGAGAGGAGGCCATTCAGCCCATCTTGCTCGTTTGGTTGTTAGTAGCTTATTGATCCCAGAATCTCATCAAGCAGCTTCTTGAAGGATCCTAGGGTGTCAGCTTCAACAACATTATTGGGGAGTAATGGTGAATTCTGAAGTTGAAAAACAAAATTGCAAATCTCCAAAGTAGACTTTCACTAAGTTTGTTATTGTCCTCGGTACACTGAAAAAATCAAACAATCACTTTACTGCAGTTAGACTTATATCAGCATCTTTAGTGCTGTCATTGATTACTATTATATTGAATATAAAATTATTCTTATAAGATATAAAACAAATAGGTGTCTCGCAGGTTGTACTGTTTCAACACAAATTCTAATAAGGCTTGGCCTATTCCGATAAAGGCATTCTTCTTCTGTCTTCTGAAAACAACTTCAACAGATTACATTTTTATTTTGTGAAGAAAGCCACATACTGTAATAGATAACTTTTCCTAATTACCTGTAGGCATCCTAAAGAAGTGGGGGAAGTACTGTACATTCATTTTACACAACGAATTTGCCAGTATTACTTTATATTAATAAAGTGTAAACTTGAATGATGGAATAGTGTTGGATACAAATAGTTCAATATTAGTCTTTCATAGAGCTACTGCTGTTGAAGTTTCTTTTGAAGTGATCCATTAAAGCATTAGAATATAATACATGTAAATAAGACAGCTATCCCTGTGCTTATATCCTCATTGAATATCTAAGACTTCATTGCTCTTTATGTACCGTACCAGTTTTCATAAATGGTGTTTTGTATTGCATACCTTAGAAAGATAGCTTTTACTGCAAACCAGTGACTGAATTTTGAATTCTAATGGTTATCAGTATGTTAACTGTAGGTCCTCCCTTTAAAACAAGCATTTAATATGTTATAACTCATTTGTTATGATTCTAGTCATTTCCTGTGGTCTTTCTACTATGCTTCTTCGAAAAAGTACAATTGTGTTACAGAATGTGGACCAGATAACTGCTGGGATCCACAGATCATTCCTTAGAGGATACAGGTACTACCATCAATGTAATCCTATGGAAACCCAGCAGGCAGCACTGGTAGACATCTGTACTTCATTTCATGTTTCACCTACACTGTGTGATGATAAGCAGAATGATACATGATGATGCAGATACATAGATTAAAAAAAAAAAAGTTTTGTACTTGTTTTGTTCTACAGCATATGCTCAAAAGTCATTTAGACCTATACATTACATGTATTTTAAGGGGAAAAAAATAGCATGCAAAAAAAATGGTGCAAAGGTTTATTTTTAGTTCTTTGTAATTTGGTATTTTTCCAATAAAACTTTATAGCTGGACATAGATCTGATTAATGTGTTTATAACATTATATACTATAAGTTATTTCTTAATACTAATGCTGTAACTCGATTGCCTAACAGCTGTATCACAGCGAGGTAATAAAAAATGTACTCAAATGTTATGAACCATTATTTTAGGAAGAAATGATTAAAACCTTTTGTCAAATATTTTACTGTAATGTTATAAAAATAGAAATTTCATTCCTAAGGTACGCCATCTATCAGCCCCCTTTCTGGCGCCTGGTTCAGAATCCTCTGGGCACTGCACATAGTTCAGTAACTTTTCTTTAGTCATTTTAGGTGATTTTTTTCCTTTGTGTCCAGATCATATGCATCGTAACTCAGTTATAGTGATATATAAATATATCATTAAGCACAGTATGTATTTATTAACATTTGACATACCTTGATCTGTTATAGCTTTAGCAACTCCCACATATGGTGAAAATAGCTTTTTTATTAAAAGAGCAAAAAAAGCTGTAAGCTGTGAAACCCATAGTGGCAGCTGCATTCCTATAGTTGATCTTCAGGATATGCTTGAGTTGGGTATTTGGTTACTGCTTTTAACTCAATTACAGGGAAGTCGTTTGGCTCAAACCCACCGCAAGATCGTAGTGACTAAATGCAATGGCCGCCTGATGTCTGTGGTGGCCCATGTGTATAGGGTTAAGGTGGTCCTAGCCCATTGTTGTACAGTTCTAAAATAGAGAAGGTAGCTTAACAGCATTGTCTTGCTGAGGCAATTCAATTGGGAAGTTTTTTGGTGGTTCAGTGCCTGCACTATTCCTATGTAGTTCATATTCTGGGGAAAACGGGCTCTCAAGTCATTTTAGACCCAATGTCTTCTGGCAGTACCTATACACACTAGATAGAAAGAGTGATAAAGAAACTATATAATAATATAATAAAAAACTAATATAATAACAGTTTTGTCCAAAATCTAACTAAAGGAGGCACAGTGCATATATCAGTTCTTGGCACCAGTTCTGAATTCAGAAATGTTGAGCTCAGACTCCTGCTCAGATACACAATTTCGTCACCAAGTTTTGGTCAGCATAACTCATTTTTTATTGCTTCCAGTAGGGATGGCTGTAAAATGTTCTTGAAACCAAATGGCACTTCCTGTTTCTGAACCAAGGTGGAGACAGACAGGTTTTGGGAACATTTGGACTGATCTCAGCCTAATTGTTCTCAGCCTCTCCTAGCTAACTGTAAGGTCTAGTATTCGCTGGTACGCAGCTGAAATCACAGCTATTTGTTTTAAGATGCATTTGCTTCAGTTACACAAATTGGGATTAAACCTTTGTATTAGATTTATCCAAACCTACATAAAATGTTCCCAAATGCGCAGAAACAAAACCATATGGCTCTTTTTTTTAAAGAACCATTATTACAGTTATGTTCAAGTGGAGTTTTGCCATTTTATCTAAAACAGTAATTTGACTGTCAAGGTATTTAATAATCAGAAAGATTGACCTCAAGGCTCTTTCCAGTGTGACACAGACTTGTATAAATTACACTTTTTGTTGTCGGATCTTTTGGAATAACTTAATGCCACATTTATTTTTCTCTCCCCCCACCTCCAGTTCTGTGCTGACATCATGGAAGAACTCGACACGTTGCTTCCACTTGCCCTGGCGTGCCGAAAGGACTTTCTGCAGGAAATTAGAGCAAACTTTGTGGAGGTCTGCAGCAAAGTAACAGCAGCTGTTCTTACAAGGCTGGAGGAGAGGAGTAAGGAGGTTCCCTTGAAATCGCCCATTCAAAACCTGCACACCCTGCTCTCCACTGCCATCCATGTCCTCCAGCGTTTGACCCAGTATGAGGCCAGGCTGAAGGATGCTAGCTGCAAGTGAGTCTGTTCAAGTGAATCACTCCAATTGAGTGAAATGGGTGCAAATGCTAAAGAGCAAGTAGCTCCTGAGCCAGATTTGTAATCCCCCTTGACCTACAATACCGTTTATGGAGATGTGGGGTGAAAAGGAGGAGGAGGAGTATTACACAACCCCTAAATGAAGTGTGCAGTGCAGCAGCAGCTTCTAAGGTGTTGATAGAAAGCTTTTGGAAAGCGATTAAACGCTGCCTTCAAAGACTTTTCCATGGGTTTGTCAATCTTTTTTCTGGCAGTTAGCATCTTTGCAGACACTTGTTTCATGCAAGGAACTTGCTGATCCATCCCTTATGTCTGTTGCTTTACTGATCAAGGTTAGTGCCAAAATTGTAGGGCTCCCAGATCTACAGGTATTCTTCCTCTACTTTGCAGAATGCAGTATGTACAGTTTTTAGATAGAGCTGTATCTGAACATGTTTAGTAGTCCTTTCTATTTATGTGTAGGACATTTAAAATCACTCCACACTCCAGTGTAATTTATTATGGTTTATATGTGCATTGTAAATATCAGTAAACCATTAACTGGTTCCACAAATACCAATTGGCATTAATTCTTGATTGCTTTACCTTACTTCAGGACGTCCTATGTAATGTTTTTTCTCTTGAACATTTACATATTTGTAAATAATATAATTGCATACTATGGCATCTAGGTCTACTTAAGACTGTATTGGGTAGTATATACAGGTCTGTCGAAAGTTTATTAAACGTCATTGCTGTTTCTACTAGCTGGGGTCAAAAGTCATCAAATTAGGTGTAAAGGGTTAAATATCTACAAAATGTGTGTGTGGGGGGGGATTGTGTCAGCATGGAACTCCCTCAAATTGGAGAGGTCATGGATCACCAGCCTGCATTAATTGTCGAGGTCTGCTGATGTTTATCAGCTTAGAGTTGTTGTTAGGTGATCTTTGTGGGAATGACCTAAATATTAACTGAAGGAAAGTCAAAATTAAGTACTGTTAGCTGCTCTTTTGGCTGTTGTTATTTTTAGTATACATAGCATGATTTCCATACTGCAGTGTTGGTGAATAGGAAGTAGAATACGGTATGGTCTTGGTTAGACTTCGGGTCCCAGGGTCTACTCAAGTTAGCTACCGAGTGTGTGACTTTAGCAAGGCACCATCTGGTTGTGCCCCAGGTGATTGTTGATTAAGTCTAAGGCTGCATTCACAGTGGGTCAATTTCAATCGGACTCGGTCTGGTTTGTTTCGTTTGAAACAGTGTATCAATGTGCTTGCTGTTCACACTTATCTGAGAGCAAAGGGACCAAGTTCGTTTGGATGCCGGCTACAGTTTTCATTTTTTTTCAGGACCAAGGTCGTTTGTGTTAACAATGCATCGGTTCTTTTATCTGGTGTATGAACCCGATGTTTACAATATCCTACAAGGTATATTGAAAGATGACAGCTATTGATGTCTTGCTCTGGTTTTTAATATATTGCAGCGTGTAGGGGTCAGGGCTGATAGGTGGCACAATCTAAACAGGAAGACAATCCCGATTGCTCCTGCAAGGGAGCCCAGCTCTTTTGTACAACGATATCGGCACTATGCTTCAAAGCGGGAGGTCCCAGGTTCGCGTCCGACCTCCCCCTGTGAGAAGCCCCTGCCTGCAGGAACCGAGGTTCACCACAATATCATGTATTAGATTCTTACACGTTGCTGTAGAAGAAAGCACTGGGGGAGCTAATTTAATGAATACATTTCTTGAATGCCTACAGTTGGAGAATGCAGTTTACGCAATTCTGCATGGCATTAGAGAAAAGTGAATATCTTTTAATATTTTTGAGAGTTCTGTCCAATTCAGCTTCGGTTTTGGTGATCAGATTTTCTATCAGACCTTCAGTTTCTCACACTGTCCATGTAGTTTAGGATTACCAGATTTCCACAGTGAAAAACAGGGATGTTTTTTTTTTTCTTCAATTAATTGCATTTATTTAGCCGTGGCAACGCTGATGCTGTTAACAAAAAAATAACAGTATATACAATAACACAATAATAGTTTAAAAATTAAACATTGGGTGAATGTATCGCAGATTGTAACAACTCATTATTTTCTTTATATTGTCATCTAATCAAAACATGTTAAATGTACAAAAAGCCAGATTTAAAAAAATAGATCATCTATTGCCATTTAAAAATATGGTATACACATAATCAGAATGATTAAACAAATAATCCACCCAATAGTTTATTTTATTTTTGAACGGCGCTAACACACAACCTAATACATTACTCCGCTATTAACTTGCTAAGCATGCTGATACATTTGTACTTAAAAAAAAAAAAAAAGAAAAATTACAGTTGCAAAACAGGGACAATTAACAATTTTACTGTTTCCAACAGGGACAAAAAACAAAGGCTGAAAACCTGTGACAATCCCAGTTTTCCCGGGATATCTGGTAACTCTAATGTAGTTCCTTGAGACATTTTTAGTTTTTTGCTCTACTTGTTTCCTGAGAATATGAACCAAACTGCAAAATGTTTACTTTCTAGTCAGGTTACCTTATAGTTTGTTTCCTAAGTGCAAAAGGTCCAGCAGTTGTTCACATTGACGTTTAGCAAGTGAACCAGACTCGGTGCATTTGCCAAACAGACCAGACCACCTCTTTAGGTGGACTTGGAATGGTTCGTTTCCCAAGTGGACTTTGTTGTTCACGCTTCACATCAAACGTACCGAACCGTATCGAGTGCAGACCAAACCCTCTAAACGGACCCAGTGTGAACACAGCCTTAGATTACTGTCGTGGCAATAAAAAGCGTTTGGCATCTTGACTTATGGGGGTAATTGTGTATTATTTAACACACCCCATCTCCTGCTTTCCGTCTTTTAATACATTGCTCAGTGGGGAGCAACTACAAGACTGCATTGGCTTTCAACTTTTCTACACATGTAATTTATAATAATTTATTTCAAACCCATATATTGGGATCCTTCCAAGAAAGAAAAAAAAAAGAAAGGAAATACACAACTTGATTAAGATTTAAATCAAGGGAGGGGGTTGGTTGAGATGCACTTAGAAAGCTATGGAATCGATAGCTGACAAGTTTACGTTTCAGTCCAGTGAAATTGTCAGTGCTGAGCCAAAAATACTAAAATCCAATATTTGGGTTATAAAAAATATTAATATCTGCATAAGTGATTTGTTGAAAAACAGATGTAGGTATTCAAAGAGCCAAGAGTCGAGGGAGCAGACTTTTTTTAAGTGACTGTGAGCGCTAACACAAGCACATGGAGGAAATGAATGATTGATAGCTAATAATCAGAACCATTTGTAGCGCCGGGGATTATTACCTCCTCCCAACCAGGCTTTAAATCTCTCTGGCTCTTTGATCTCCCGCGCAGGCCCCTCTTCCCTCTATCAGTCCAGCGGTACCAGGAATTGATCAGCGCCCTCCAGGATCAAGTTACCAGCTACTGCGTCACAGTCTGCACTACGAGCATCCTGCAGGATCCCGAGAGTCACCACTGGGGTGACCCCAAGGTTTTTTATGAGGTGCGAGGTTAAGCTCACTATCCCTCCTTTTTTCACAAATGTGTTTTTATACCGTCTATCTGTGCTATCTAATTAGAAACAGTGGATTATAGGCACAGCCTTACCAGAAGCTGTGGCTGGTAGGAATCTGGTGTAATGTTTATTTGATGTCTTGCACTGATGCTTTTGCCCTCCCTTCGTCCAAGCAGTGACACTGACACCCACTGGGAGTCTTGAACAACTTTTTTATTGCCTGCTGCCAGGTCACTACTTTGCCCTGTCTTAAAGCTGCAACACTATTCAACACTAAAATGCAATTCTTTGGTGCCGTCTGTGCTCCCTCCTTTATCAGAAAGAACCCAGGTTTAATAGTAATGGAGTAACCTTTAGCTTTATTTTGGTGTTTAATATTTACCAAACAAAAAAACTAGTGCTAACATGGGGCAAATGAACTGTAGGCTTGACTGTTGGGGAATTGGATAGTCTTAAACTGGAAAGCTGGACACTCTACTGTATAGTGTAGTTCTACATGGAGGCAGAAGCAACTTCAACTTGATCTTGTCATTTCAAGACTGTTTCGTCCAACTAGGGACGGTTGGTCATCCTACTACAGTTGTACATTTAGGCAGAAGTCACTACAGATTGTGGTTTGAGATAAAAGATGTACGTACATAACTCATGGTCCTATTTTGTCCAAATCTCTGAAGCAAACACGTATTTAATAATTCAAATGCCAGTTGTTTATTAATGTAATTCAAGATTTTATACCTTCGGTCTTGTCACCTGATAAGATGGGTGTTGTATTTAGTGGGGGGGGGGGAAGTAAAACAAAAACTTTTTTTTGAAACCTTACCCGATGTTGTGGCAGTGCCCTGTTGGATTGAACTTTCTGTTCTACATGATATCAAATATCAATATAATGTGTAAAATAAAATGCCAACTATTGTATTTGGAAGCATGCCTACATTGTTAGCAAATTATATGAAATTCTAAGGCTTAAAAAAAATGTTGGCATAGTTGCCGGAAGAGGTTGCAATTGTATTAACAATGAAAAACGTTTATTATATTTGTATTGGATCATATTTATAATCCTTTGTAATTGAGATCCAGCCGTAGACATCATCTTGTATAATACAAGCCAGCTGTTTGTGTCTTAAGGGTTTTTTTTTTTAAGCCTTTTGTATGTGGTAGCAGATGTTTAATTGTGACGGGCTAATAAAATGGCTACAATGGAGAAGGGTTTGTGAAGTTAAATGAAGTGATTATTGGGAAATAAAAATGTTTAATTTCAATGTTACCTAATGTATATGCTCATGTACCAAGTATGTCCTGGGGCAGGCTAGTGTTTCTGGTAATTGAAAGAAATTAGATAAAATTCAAAGTAAATTAAAAAAGGGTGGTGTTTTCACTTTTAAAAGTGGCAGCCTTAAAAGCGATACTGATGGAAACGGCTTTTGTTTTACTGCAGGCTTGTACAGTTGTGTAAACCTTTATTGAGTATGAGTGGCTTAAACTGTTTATCATTCCTTCAGACAGAAAGTCACAATTACTCTTGAGACGTAGCAGTGAAAGACATTGACATTTTGTTAGCATTTTACCATGCCAACAATTTCTTGATAATCTTGGAATTTCTTCTGTTTACATATTTTTGAAAATATTAACAGATGTCGTCAAAATTACAGCTACAGTGGTGACAGCCTCAATGTCCAAGTCCGACACCATTGTGTAAATGCAGCACTGGAGGGCTGTTGACAACTCTAAAGGGAGCAGCATGTGTTGAGCAGAATGAGGTTTCAATACATTAAAGATAGTGCCACATCCAGTCATTTCTTAAAAATGTTGTTCTAAGACAGATGTTATGGAGCTGTTTGGTTTGTCGTATCAGTTACTTCAGTACCACTTATTTCTGTATGATTTGAACACTTTTTTTGATTAATATAGAAGTAGTAAAAAAAAGTTTCTAGTTCATACAGCACAACACTTGATATTCCTGTAGAAATGCCTCAACTTAGTTGTGGAAACATCTTGATTACATTACATTTTTACTTCTCTTTTATATTTCCTATACTGTGAATATTTTGTTTTGGATGATTAATATTGTAATGCAATACATGGCACTGGAATAAAGGAGTAGCGAAAACAAAACATTTTATTAAATGGCACAAGAGCAGTGGGTTAACAGTTACTATCCATCATCACAGGAATAAAACAAAGTGTGTGTGTGTTTTTTTTTTAAATTTATTTAAGCAAGTCATTTTAAGGGAGTTCAACTTTAAAGTTATGGATGAACTTACACACTGTATTTTTCTGCTTGAAAAAACACTACTTTTTTCTTTTTACCCCTAGAAGAAAAGGTATTTAATTTTAATTTTGACGTTAATTAAAGTCTACACACATTGATAAGCCCGTAAAACAAAGCTGTCTGCTCTCGGTTACATTTGGAAGCCAAAGCTTGAAAAAAAAAAAAAAAAAACTGGCACAGGAAAGCTTGATTACAGGAAATCAGGTAGCACCTGATGCTTTGGCTAATGTAGTTTTAGAAAGTGTATCCGTTCAAGTAGCTCTGAAGTGCATATATCCATTTGCAATCTGTTATATAAGCATTAATTATCTGATTTCATTACATTTTGATCATGTCTCTAGCAAATACTAATTAAAAAAATAATAGTTTTGCGAGGCTTTTGTGCTGGTCATCAGTCTGATAAATTACTGTGTGGATGCCTTTTTGGTTTTGCAATGCAAATAGATCATGTCCCTTGGCCATTAAAGATGTTCTACATCTTGTCAATAATTTTCCTTGGTCACCCACAAACTTAAACTCTCCAGCTATTTCCTTACAGCCTGAACTAATTAGATTTCCAGGAACCAGGCTTTTTTGTTCTGGGAATCTGTTGTTGTCTAACACATGCATGGTTTTGCCAGGGGGAGAGGTGCTCGTTTTCCATCCAGATGTGGCACTACTACCTCTCAGCTCTGCGGCATGATCTCTGGAGTGTGCTTCCTCCCAGCCTTGCCCAGGAGATCCTAGCACAGGTGCTGAGCCAAACTTTGGAAATGTTAGTGCAGAGGTACTCACAGGCACGCCCGACGTATAGGAGGACCTTACAGATCAGGTACTGTGACTGCTGTTATTTCAGTTATTAAGTTGGGATACTTGTACTGGCTCCCTTTTTAAAAATTGCATAGCAATTGTGAGCGGTTTTGCTTTTGCTATACATTACTGTGCATTTACTTAGCTTTTTTATACTTGCAAGAAATTACAGTATGCAAGGCAGGGCAACTGTATTTATTGCCTGTGATGTTTTTTAATATGTGGAAAACAATTGTAATGTTTCATGTATTGATTTTAAGTAATTTTTACTTTATCATGCTTAACTGTCTATATTGAGAGCAAAAGTTCAGGGTAGTTTACCCCTCTTCTATTACTCTGTTACTCCAGTTGTAGTGTATTAGTGTATTTAATAACACAGTCCAAGACTTCATTTTAAAAACTAGACTTTTTCATTTTTAAAGTTTGCTAAGCAGTGACATCTTAATCATTTTTAGATACAGCTTAATGAAATTGTGTAATACTGTCTGGCAATTCAACTGATGTAGACCATATGTTGTATTCATCATCATATTTCAATTCCTTTAATAACTGTAGAATAATACCCTAGTTTTGAATTCCCCTGTAGCTATCTATAATGGCATGTCTTCCTTATAGTAATAAAAAGGGAGGTTTGTGTTCTGTTAGTCTACCTCCACAGTATTGTTTTACCTCAACAGGACTGATATTACAGCCATACTGCTGTGCACTGAGAACCTGATCTGGTCGCTCTGTAGTACAAGAGAGGAGCTGCTTCATCCAACTAGAGATATCTGCCCCTGGATCTTTTCTATTCACAGCCACTGCAATCACCTGCTTACTGCACTGGCCATTGTAACGTCACCCCTGCACAGTCTCTTTGAGTAAGTGTTTTACAGATGTGTACAAATGAACATTTTCATTTGTAATTTGTAAATAAACCTAAAAAAACCTTCCATTTCCTGGAATCAAATCAGGTGAAATCATGAGCGTGTTAAGTCAATTAAGTGTTAGTCAACAACTATTAACAAAAATATCTCCTGTTCTCTCCTTGTATACTTCGATACACCCTCAAGTTATCTCTTTATTATATAGAGGGCTTCTGATTTTCTGTGTTTTCTGCCGACTTTTCTACTCTCCTTTAAAAATTCAATTGATACCTGTTAAGCCTGAGAAATGTGTTTAATAGTAAAATTGATTTAATTTACGGGGGTTTTTCTTTGAAACAAATAAATTGGCTTTTAAATTGTCTTACTTTTTCCTTTCAAAGGAGAAGCGACACCTCTTTATTAATGTAAATACAGTCACTCAGAACGATTGTAATAAAGTGTGTCCAGCATAAAATGCTTTTCATTATAGCTTTAATAAAGATTAGTTGCTGTTAACATGTTCGGTCATATTTATAGATCATCTTTTTTAACCTAATCTAGATATAAAGTTTCTGTTATCTATTTTTATCTGCTAACTTTGTATTTTATTTGTTATTTTTATTGATTTTATTTTTGTCCTATCTAGATATTTGCTATGTATTATTATTAATATCCTTGTATTTTGTTAATTGTGTGGTTATACTGTTCTGTCTTGTTCTTTATCATAATACATACTGTCTGTAAAGTGCTTTGAGATACTATAGTATGAAAGGCGCTAAATAAAATAAATAAATAAAATAAATAAATGTTGTACGTTTTGCTTGTTAATCAAAAGGCTTGATTAAGGCTTGGCCTATTTAAAAGCCAATTTAGTTGTTTCACAGAACAAACCCATAATTCAGTTTTACTATTAACATGTTTCTCAGTTGTGATTAAGATACACAAATGGCTTAACAGGTATCACTTTAATTCTTAAAGGAGAGTAGGGGTAAAGCACCGAAAATCAGAAGCACTAATTACATAGTAGCCACTTGACCATGGTTTTACTCAAATTACAAAAAATGTAATTGTTAAAAATAAAATAGTTGGGGTCTGCACAGAGCTATTCAGCTTTTAACTTGGTTGGGGTTACAGGAGGTGTGTTTCGATCCCACCGCAAAGCCAGTCGCCTCTTTGCATCCAGTGGGAGCAAAACAAAATACAACGCAACACCCCCAATGATGCGTCCAGATTCAGAAACAACACTTGAGTAATAGTTATCATTTAAGCATGGCTAGGTAATGGTTGCTCATATTGAGAAAGCGTACTTAAGCGAGCACTAACACTCAAGGGTTGATTCCAGTTATAGCTGAAAGTCCTAATTCATGTCTAGGCTACTTTATGCAAATTAAGTCAAATTCACAATCTAGTCCAGTCCTGGCATGGAGTTATGATTTGATCAATTTTTTATCTTTTTTGCTGTTTTACTTTTGCTGTTCCAAGGATTAAGGATTTGGGCAACTTAGTCAATATAAAGGAAGACTTACAAACAGAATTCAGAGAAATTTGAGGCCATGGATAGTTATACCAAACCTTTACATATTAATAAAAGGGTCTGTCTGTTAAAATGTTGCATTTAATTTTAAGTTCAGATTCATTTATCAGAGGTTACTGATGACTTGAAAAAGCAGCTGAACGTTTTCTTTGTGTTGCTTATTTAGGACATTTCAGAAGGGTCCGGGTGACCTTTCCTCTCTGTCGACTTCAGAAAACTCAAGCTACCATCTCTTACAGTGGCTGCGTTTCATTAAGTCATCTTTGTTCTCTCAAGAATCTCTCGGGTAAGTATTTCCCTTGTTAAATTGCTTCCGTTCAGGTGTGCTTTAGCTGGGCTCAATAAGAATGCAAGAACTTTTATACACTGTGCATTTTGTGTTGTTTGTACCAATACTGAAGACTATTGCAGATGTGGTGGAGCATGCTTCCAATACTGATACATATAAATACATGCAGAATTAATATTGAAAATGTCCTGTACAGCACTTTGATATACTTTGTGTGTGAAAGGCGCTATATAAATAAAGGATTGATTGATTAATTAAATATACATAATACATATAAGTACTGTCATATGGATAGGGCCAAATCTGGGTAATTTGATGACTAAATTGGAGTAAATCTATGTTATTGTATGTGTGTGTGCACATCTTTTTTTTTCTATTTAGAAAAATGACCAATATTGGAGCATACATATAATTGAATTTATACGTACTGCACTTGTCTGATTAACTTAAATAAATCAACTCTAGTGTACTGTACTGTACTGTACTGTATGTAAATAAGGGTTTGTCAAGTTATGCATGTGCCACAACAAAAAAGACATTATGGTGCAGAGATGTGATGTAATATAAATTGTTCACATGATTGCTTCTAGACTTGCAGTGTTGTGAAATTTGAGAATGATCTGTCAGGTTAAAACATAATGTTCTTAATTCAAACAGCAGGGTGCACAGTATTTTTTATTGTTGCTGTTATTTTTTGGCCCATGAGCTAAAAGCAGCTAAAAACAGATTAGGACCCAAATTCATTCATTCATAAAAAAAAATACAATCCTTGCCTCGTAGAACAAAAATGTGCATGGTTCTACAAAAGAGATAAGTGAGGTTGTGCTGTATCTCTTATGTATTTGGCAGCTTACCAAATGCTAATTTGCTTTTAGCTAGTCAAGATTAGATGTAATTCCTTTCCTGAGCAGACTTTAAGTAAGCAAGCATGAAAGTATTTGCAGACTAATCTTGGAGGAATTGACATTTAAGGAAGTTAGCATTACATTGACGGTTTAAGGCTATTAATTTCATAGATAAATTAACTCCCATCTTTGTCTTTATATTACTTTTTTTCTATAAAGGATATTGTCAGCTGATGAAATAGCTTCCCAGTGCCATCTGAAATGGATGTTATCCCAACCAAGTTGTAATCTGAGCTTGTTGCTGCAAACACTACTTCATAACCGCTGCCTGATACTAAAAGTGTTGCTGAAGATTTCAAGTAAGAACTTGTTCATTACTTTCAATTTGTTCATCTATCAACAGGATGAAAGTCCAGAAGAAAATGGTATTGTACATACTGCAATGGTGGATTTTTGAATGGATTTTGAGTATATTAGAACATTACGACATTGTCTAATATATTTTTCTTTGGGTCACATTTACTAAATTTTGGCTGCAGCGCAATTGATATGCAATTGATATAAAACAAGTTACAAGCAACTATGTAACTACCCTTCAATTAGTTTTTTATGTTATACAGTCTAAATAAATTTGGTCTATAAAGTTTGATTACTTTCGTGACAATATAAAATCATAATTTATGTGTGTCACAAATAGTTGGCAACAATTACCACGCAGGTTAATAGATTAAGCCACGCACCTTGGGAGTTGTCCAGGTAAAATATATGCACATGAAGAAATTAATATGCACAGCAAGGAAAGCTTACCTTTTCAATCCACTCAGCTCAGTCCAGCTTGGCAGCTTGGCTCTGCAGGTATTTACACTGTATCTAATTTACAACAGTAATAATCATAATCATACTATTACTACTACGACTACTACTACTAGTAGTATAATAATCAGAAAAAACACACACTAATGCAAACTGTCAGGTTACAGAGTATTAAATATTGTTTTTGTATCAGACTTTTCAAATACTGTACCTTTTATTTTCTGAACAGATGCCTAATAGGTTTGGAGGAAGCTTTTCAATTACATGTACACATAGATATTACAGAGTGGTCAGCGCCCTGTGTGAACTTCACCTAATTCCCCCACTAAGCATTAGCTGAATAGTAGGTGAATTGATTTGCCTGAAGGTCACTCAGCATGAAAGGCTTGGCAGGGATTTTAACACGGAGTTTCTGTCCCTCAGAGCTATACAGTAGGCCACACTGCTTCCTAAGGAATATTCCATTTTATGAAATAGTTGACTAAAATAGGAAATGAGTATAAGAAGATCCAATTGTCTGAAACTGATTTAATGTAATAACAGATTTTAATTGTTTTGATTTATACCTTATTCTGTAAAAAATAATATTGCACATTATGTAATGTAACTTCAGTATGGTTCAGAATTTAAGGTTTTTGTTTTTTGCATACACAAATAATAAAGATGTCGTAACCAGGGCTTTAAACATCCTCAGAACTCCATTAGAAAAATAACATTTCCACAAGTTATTGTTTTTCTGTTGATCTTTCTGTTTTGTCCAGTATTTGTTTTCACATTGAGACCTGGGAGAAGCCCATGTATCCTTTCACAACACTAGAAGTCTGATAGAATTCCACAGGGAGTGGAGTGGCTCTGACACTCCTGTGTGTTAAGGAGGCAAAATCAACAGGAACTGTTTCTCCTCATTGTGCTACAGCGATCCCTACTGGCCAGAATGTCAGGTGATCTTGAAAGCAGACACCATACACTGCTGGCTTTTGTCCACCAGGGGCAGTTAGCTTGCTGAAACTCACTGTAGAGCACCAGGGTGTTAAGAGGTAATTGGCTTGGTCATATGACAGGAGGATGCTTACTGACCGTCGGCTGTTATGTTGTGGACAACCTAAATTAGGGAGAAAAATAATCGGGCATACTACATTGATAAAAACAAGGAAGACCCTCTTAAATTGCGTAAGATTTAATTATGTGTATAAATTCAATGACACATGCTCGTAATCATGTATTACTATTTCTGCATTTATGTTTATTTGGCATGTTTAATAACCAGTAACCCGTCTCTGAACAAGCCTGAGCAAGATGGAATTACTATAATGAGGCCAGTAAAAACGAGGGGTGCGCTAGTAATAGGATAGTATATGCCAGGGGTACCATGTGCACAACAAACAAATCTGTAATGTGAGAGACAGCTCATGTACACAACAGTGTGTGCTACATGATGCAGGACGTTATTTGTCTAACCTCTGCAGGGTTTTCTGAGGCTGTAACATTTTCAAAGTTGGCTCAATAGAAAAGAAGTGCCATTCATTTATCAGAACTGATATATAATGGGATAATTATTAAAAATCATGTAGTTAACCTCTGGTGCTTTCCAGCACCCCAAGTGGAAATAAATGTGAGTCCCAACACTAACTGTGGATGCTCCGGTTTCAACCCCCATATCTCCTTCAGGAGTAATTACTGAGCTGACAGACTACAAAGTACTGACTTTATCCATATAATGCAACTTAATAGAGTGATTGTAGGTCAAAGGATGTTTGACCACTTTCCGTTGTGAAAAAAAAAATCAGTTTCCATCATTCTTTCAGTACCAGGATTTCCCATTACTTATCAAATGGACAATATTAGGTCTACATGCTTTAATACGAGAGGTAATTTAGTGCTGTCAATTTAAAACCATCTAACATTTGTCAAAGAAGTGCAAACATTGCTTCACTTTCCATCATGTTCCTTATTGAGTGCTGTATTGCATTCACTTACCTATTCAAATACCTGTCATCCCGTACAAAGACTGACAAATGTTTGATCATGGCCACTCTCGCACTAAAGTGATGTTCTATTCAGAATCCTGCTACCTGCTTTCACTATTACAAGGGCACACTGACAGAATGTATTAATCTAAGGAATGAATAGTCCCATACGGTAAGCATTGAGAAACCATATTCACTGAGCAAAATAAAAATGAAAACCTTCAATGTCTTTTAGTCAGAAACCTTCTCTTTGATAACACCAGATAAGACTTTATTTATTTATTTATTTATTTCTTTTTTTGAACAATTATTTTTCATTAATTCCCAATATTGGAGTGTCCAATTATTCAACCTGGCTCGCTGCCGCAACCACTGAACTAACTCGGGAGAGACGAGGACGAGTTAATGCGTCCCCTGAAACGAGTGCCGTCAATGCAGCCATCTCAGAACTTACAGCATCGGACCACGCAGTTCTGAATTGAGTACAGGCAGGCCTGCAGGCGCTCGGCCAGCCACAGGGGTCGCTGGTGTATGGTGAGCCAAGGACTCCCCAGCCAACCTAACCCCTCCCTGCCCGGGCAGCTCGTGGCCAATTGTGTGCCGCCCCCTGGGAACTCCCATCCACAGTCGGCAGTGGATTCGAACCGACGATCTTCAAGCTATAGGGCGCATCCTGCACGCCGTGCTGCTTGTCTTTACCGGATGCGCCACTCGGGAGCCCTAGATAAGACTTTCTTTAACAAATGCAGCTCCAAAATATTTTGTAATAGCATGTTCCTAAAAGAAATGGAACACATTATTCAATAATACATTACATCACTGTTACTTTAAAGGATTTATTTTTAATACATTTTTAGAAACAAAAACAGAACACATTTGTTCTTCATCATGCAAATACTTATTGTGAAGTTTGACTCAGTATTTTTTGTAGATGTTTTTACAAGTTGATGAGCACTCCATAGCCAATCATTCTGAAATAAAAATAATAATTAAATAAATAAACTGAAACTATTGACCATGCATATGGAGAAGAGTTACAGCATACTGCAACACATTACGTTTTATAGATACTGGATCTAAGCAAATGTATTATTTGTATTCATTATATTTTTTGTATCATTATTTAGACTATGAAACGGATGAGAAAGGACTGTCCATGGAGGCAGTGTTTATGGTGTTGACCAGTTTAAACAGCCTGCCCAAATCTCTCTATTTTGTTCTTGAAAGCTATTTTGATGAGCAACAGTTATGGGATCATTTGTATAACCTGCCAGGTAAGAGAACAGTAATTGATAATACAATAATTATACTGTGGTACAGTTTTAAAAATGCATTATTTTCTTGCAGTTAAGAAGAACCAAGTGCAATAAATCCAGATTAATTCCCCAGACTGGTTGATTATTAATTTCATAAGTATAATGCAGTTTGTGATCCAGGCAAATGTTTATGACAAATCCATGCTTTCATTCATTATACACTAAAATGTGCAATGGTAGATGTTCACTTGTCAACATTTTTGTTTCCAAAAGTGGTACTAAATTAAGAAAGAAAAAAAAAATCTGGCAAAGCAACTTTTTTTTTATTTTTAAAAACTAAATGTATTTTCGCCACACACAGAGGTCGTTATCAGGCCTATACTGGCTAAATGCCACTGAGAATACTTTTGCTCGTGTTGTTTTGATCTCTTCTGCTAGTTACAAATCTGAGCTTGAATTTTATAGTAAGGAAAAACTTGACTGCTTCCTCAGTGCTATATGGTAAACTATGATGTGTGCTTGGATAACAACTAAGCAACAAAGAAGGGTTATTACAAACACAAAGTGCTAAAGTGCTTGGAACCTGATGTTTTGACTGCATGTAGAAAAGCATTTTTCAGGCAACATTAGCTGCAGTGTGCAGGCAAAATCCCTGGATCTCAAATCAGAAACCACAAGTTAACCCCTTCCACTGCAAAATCATTTATTGATGTGGCCATTTTGCAACCCGAAACAAATTGCTTTGGCTCAGTGAACCAAGCCCAGAATCCTAATTTCCAAAGGCTTTAAACTGCAGACCTCAAAGACAACTTCTTATGGCAACTCTGAACTATTTGAATGATCTAATACTGTAATATTGTACTGACACTCGTTAACTCTATATTAATCCAGCTGAGGTTTTCTGCAAGGGGGGGATTTATTACTACATGCAATACAAATATATGAATTCAGGTTCTTTAATGTATTATATTGCACCCATTATATAACATTAGTGTTATTGGCAGTCTGCATTCATTTACTGTGAAATAGAGCATAATCGGTTAGAGCTCATGCAGGGTTTAAACTCATTAAAATGCTTTTTTTTTTTTTAAGTAAATGCATGTAGCAATTATAGATGCATAATTTAGCCAATTATTTAATCGTTTATTGTGGGAAAAAAAATGTAAAAGTTTGTCTTTTTAATCTTAATTTCTTTATATTGTAGTCCTTGTTGTATAATTAGCCTAATTGCTGGCATGCCCTATACATTCCAGTAGGGACAGATATTAATTGAATTTTGGATAAGGGCTGCCCCTGATCATAATGTTTTGTTGCTAAGTTCATTAAAAGAAAATAATGTTAAGTATATTTTTGTCCAAATTCGTCTATTGCTGAAATCTTGAGTGTATTGTAACATCATAGTAATTTACTTTTAGCTGAAGAAAATCAATGTGTGTTGGACTTTGTAGCACAAACACAGCGTATCTAAAACCAAGTGAAGATTTAATCACATTACTGTGAATGTGGTCAATTCAGAGATGCCGTTCCATGGTGTCAACAGGAATGCCTATGCTGAACTAGGTTTTTCTGTACTGAGGTGCAATTAATGTGCAATAAATCTGCAATCAAAATTATGAATGCATTTACAGAAACACCTTTCTTTCTGTGTGTTTTCTTGCAGATCCCAGCAAGAAATGTACAAATAAAAAGCTGAATGTACAGCTCTGCACTCTTTAATCCTGCAGTCAGCATTTCATTACAATTCACATTTGTATAGCACCTAGTCAGAAATAAGCTAACACAAACAGAAAATGTGAAATGTTTCAGAATGTAGTCTTTGAATTCAATAGTCTTGTGGCATTATAGTAACTGTAAACCAACAAAGTACCAGTTCAGTTTAGTTAATTTTAAACTAAACTTTAAATTAATTCAAACTTCAGATAATTTATTTGAACACATTCTGTATTGCTTACTAAGCAATGTGAAGTTAATGTATACACTTTCTAAGAGTTTGTTTTACTTTTTAATTGTATGAGCTGGTCCCTATTTTTGTGTCTTCAGGGGATTTAGCACAATCAATGTGTGTCAAGCGTAAATAGTTCAGTTTACTGCTGTTAGTGTTTGCGGAATGTGGAAGCCCTTGTAATCAATCAATACATCTGAAATTACTTTGAGTCAAATATGACAGCGCCAAGTCCATGGGAATCTTTTTTATTTTTGTATTTGCACACCATTCCGTCTTTGCTTCCTGTTTTCCATTGGCTTGTGAGCCTCATGGCGTGTGCATGAGAGGATTCTGGGTTGGGAAGGATGTGTCTTCCTTGAGTCCTGAATAAATCTGCAGCGCAGTCCCAGAGTCGTTGAGGTGTTTAGTGTTTGTTCTTGTTATAAAACAGATTCCAGCAAACCAGAGACAGAGGTCCTGAAGTGTCTGAGACTTGCTGTGACCAAGCCCATCATGAGCGCAGTGAACCAGATAATGTCCATGGTGTACGCGTGGCAGGCGGCTGAGCATCATGGGACATGCCAGCATAGACAAATGGCTCCTGAGAGTCTGCTGAATAAAATCCCCAAGGACTGGAATTATGTACCCCGAGAATTGAAAAGGAAGGAGTCTGGAAAAAGTAGGGGATGCAATATTTATAAGCAGTGAAAAAGTTTAATGACAGTGTTTATTTCTTCTTTTTGGTATTTAATCATTTTGAATTGTAATTGTCCCAGTTTACTTCTGTTTATACCAGTTTGACCCATGTTTTAAGGACAATAATAATTTTATAAAACTGTCAATAAACAGCCCATTGTAAATTAAAATGTATCTATCTGTTATTTCATGTTTAAGAACATGTGGTTAAAAATCCATAGAAACTACCCTTTTTAATATACAGGAAATGATGCTTGCTTTAATTTAAGCGTTGTATTTCATGCTCAGACATTGTTTAATTAAAAAAAAAAAAAAAATTGTTAAGTTTCCATCTTCAAAATGGACATTGGTAAAAGGACACACTAATGCATGATATCTGTTTCTTGTTTTCAGGTTTTACAAAACTAGTGGCACAAGCGGTTTCCTTCATATTTACCAACTTGCCAACCATGATCGCCTCCTTGCCTGTGGCAGTGAAATACCTATTTTATATAGGAGAGAAGAAGCTTTCTCGAAATACTGTCCCCCTCAAACAAACTGGCCTGCTCATCTGGACCTTCACATCATACCTCTGCAGGACGCTGGACGACGGAAACGCCATTGAGCTGCTGACGGGGGTCACTCTAGACAGGTTGAGCAAGGAGAAACTAGGCTTGCTGAGTGACTGTCTGCAGAACATTGTGGGGCAGCAAAAGGGAATCCCCAAACCAGTGGTGCAGAAGATTATCCAAAATATGGAGGTACAGAGGCCGCAATGGATAAAGGGGCAGCTACAGAAAGCAAGGAAGCTGTGCACTAAAGGGTGAGGACATTTTCTTTAGTTTGCTCATTAAACTCACTTCCACACAGGAGGCTGTGTGGTCCAGTGGTTAAAGAAAAGGGCTTGTAGCCAGGAGGTCCCCGGTTCAAATCCCACCTCAGCCACTGACTTATTGTGTGACCCTGAGCAAGTCACTTAACCTCCTCGTGCTCCGTCTTTCGGGTGAGACGTAATTGTAAGTGACTCTGCAGCTGATGCATAGTTCACACACCCTAGTCTCTGTAAGTCGCCTTGGATAAAGGCGTCTGCTAAATAAACAAATAAAATTAACTTCTTAGAATTCATGTTACACCCCCCCAGGGCCCTGGTAGAGGTATGCTGGGCTCAATATTGAGAATACCCCTCTGTAGCACATCAATCATTGCTATGGAGGTGATAGTGTGCATTGTCATTATTACCTTCAGATATTAATTCATTGATACAAGTTGTTTTTAGAATCTGAAATGTAAATAAGGGCCTGAAATATGTGTCTATTGGACTTCTGTTGAAGATCTGTTGTATACAGTCTGTGCAGCTTTATCCCAACAGATCAATAGAATTACTTACTGGGAACGTGTCAGTTCACCTATAGTACAGCGATCTAGTGGCATCTTGGACCTGTGTGGGTGAGGTCAACTACCACTTATTCTGCCAGACCTTTACAATATGTAAATGAAAGTGGTTATCACTTGAAATAATATATTTTTTAAGGCTATCCAACCTCTGTAATGCTGGTTTGATTAAAGTCGCAAACTGCTAATTTATTAAATCATAGCTGCATTTGTAATTTGTAATTAAGCAGGAATAGGCAGGAAGTTAGATAGTAGGATTTATAGAAGAAAGTTAAAGGAGAACTGAAGTTACGAACCACTTTATTAAATAACATAGCTATAGAAGTCGATTGGGTTAGATATTAGAATCTCAAATCTTGAAGTAATTCAGGAAGCAATTAAACACCAATCTGTTGGAAAATGGGAAACCTAAAAAGGGCGATTTTCTCGACAGGCAGAATTAATTGCCTCATTCCATGTGTTTCTTTTGTTCTTCTGTTCACTTGGAGTAGCTGCCTATCCTGTGTCTGCTTCTGGCTTAGAAGCAAGCAACGACTTCATGAGTGTAGGATGCCTTAAGTTCCATTTGTTTTCCCTTCAGGGGGCAATCGCCCTTGCTGTCACCAGGGACCAGAAACCCCCAAGCTCAGTGAGACTCCGGTTAGCAAATGTGACACATCCTCCTCAGGAGTGCTAATCCCCTGTCTGGCTCATTAATGGCAGAAGAGTGTGGAGGGTTAACACACCAAAGCATTGTTCTTTTAGTCTGTGAAGCTGCTTCCTTGCAAGATCATTGCAAGATCTGTTTTGATTTAATGAACATGGGCACAGCATGACCATGCAGTTTCTTAAATGCTTTCATTAAGGTTTTCCAGTACAGTATAACACAGTCTCTATTGTGGCTGGCTCAGGGCTTTACCTCATGTTTACATTTAGTTGTCTGATACACAGTACTTGGCCTGTGTAACATTGGGCCAACCTAGAGGTCACAATTAAAACAAGATGTAGAAAACCAAGTGGATTGTTTTAAATAAATAATACAGTGTGTGTATGTATATGTATATACAGCTCTCCCAGCTGTTAGCCTTTACTTTTTATTTTTGTATAATATTAAAGAAAATAACTATAATTTAAGTCAGAGATATTAAGAAGGAGTAGATCTGGAAACTTGATTTATACTGGCAGCGTTCCTGGTCTTGCTGGTCTTTAGAAGTTATGTTGTGTTATCCTTAGTCTTCTGCTTCAGATTTAAAGATTTTTACATCATAAATAATGCTGATAGTTCAGCTCAAGCCCATGCTTCTAAAAAGAGATCCCTTACCGAAGGGAACCCCTTTTAATTGTTTTCTTTTTGAATAAAACATCACAGGGCCAGTGATGTTTTTAAAATTATTGAAATTTACAGTTATCACCCATTTTAAAGTCTAAACTGGCCAAACTGTATTCATCAAACAGAACAGGGTTTGTTACAAGAGTAAGATAGCATACAGTATACTGTATATCATAAAACACATAGCTTTGATTTCTTCTTCATCTTTCTTTCCAATTTGTCACTTAATCACTACAATGTTGGTGTATTAGATGTAAGGGTGTATAAGATAGATAATAAATCATCTTTTTTTCATGGGTAACACAATTTGACAACCAAAAATACAGAGAGTTATTGCAATAGTAATCGCTTGAGCAAACAGAATTAAAAAAAAAAAACTCATTTAACACATAGAACTTAACAACTTAAAGGGAAGTTCTTTGCACATCCCTGAACTGTTTCCATTTGGCACTGTGGCCTCAGTCATTCAAATAAACTAGTTTGTCCTAGAAGACAAATCTGCAAACGTTAATCATCATTAAAAATAAAAGATACAAAAAACATAACTATTCCAGGAAATGTAGTAGTCATAGTGAAAGAAAAGCAAAAAAAAAAAGGGTTATGTATCACCTGTCTTAGATACTTGCTGAAATCATTACTATTCATTAAAGTAACCTTCACTTTGAAGTGATGTCTGAGTTGTAAACAATCAGTGTACAGTACATCTCGGTGAGAGAGCGTGCAAGTCCAAAAAATAAAGCAATACCCGTCTTTGCAAAGTAATTTGTAGAGGAGAAGATTATTGTTTTCCATCATGGTGACCCTGACTTGGCTGACTGGGTGCATACACAGATTAAGATGAATGCAGTTATTCCTTGGCTGAGGTCTGCCTCTTTCAGGGCACATTCGCCCTAATGACATGATTGATAGGCTGTCCCGAATCTGGAGAGGAACTCATTAATCATAACGCTGACTGAATCCAATCATCTGCTTCACCTGCACAGTGATGGACAGGAAAGGATACAATGCAGGTGCTGACACCGATACACTCCTTGGTCAGAAGGGCCTCAACTTTTTCAATGTCAACCCTCAAAAGATGCCTGACAAGTGACACCGGCTCTGCCACCTTATAATTTGAAGAAAAAGAAGGGAAAAAAAAGAAAAACAATGACATTAAGTCTATCCGGAATAAAGCATTCATTTTTTAGTTTGACATGGAACTCGGTCATAAAAATAAATAATGTGGAAGGGCATAGGAACACCTTATGTCATCGACAGGCCTTTGACATGATTTTTCAGACACACACACAAGGATTGCAAACCGACCTAAACGTTTAAAAGCTACACCTGGAGTCTTACCAAGAAGTCTATGTTTCTGGTACAATGCTTAAAGAGTGTTTTGTTATTTATAGTATTTTAATTGAATTAAATTATGTCAATGCAGAACACAATTAAGTTTCCATGACAAAGACATACAACTACTGTAATTTGGGAAAATATGCATTATCCAACCGATATTACTTGTCCTACCTTACAATCGAATCAAAGGTGTTGGTTTAAAATGCCTGACCAAGATTAGAGCAGTTATGCTGCGGAGAAAAAAAAATCTACTATTAAACTCCATTAAACTGCAGAACTTTAAAGAGGACCAAATGAGCGCTCTGTTTTTATTATCAGAAAACTAATACCCAATATTGATTGAACTACACTTCTGATGAGTGCTCAGAATTTCCCATGAAATTCACAAGAGTAGACAAATACTATTTAAAAACATTTAAAACAATCGTTTGTTGGAAACTTCATTTTGTAATTTTGTTTGTATCATTTCATATGTTTTTTTTTCTTCCTTTCTCTCTTTCTGTCAGGGCTTTTGAACCAGCAGAAAGCACTGTCATGCAAGAGAAAGGGATCGCGCCTGAATTGACTGAGCAGAAAATAGGCATGATGGTCCTGGATATCTGCCACAAACCAGGTGGCAGCGAGTACCTGAGGCAAATTTATCACATCATCCAACTCAATGAGGTAGGGAAACAGTCTTTTTACCAAGCAATTAGGTGTGTGCTGGCCTGAGGCAGCATCTGCTAGCAGCTAAGGGTTAGTCAAGGAGCCGCAAAAGCTTGTTTGAAGTCAATAGCAAACTCAATACTATGTGGTAATAGAATCTGTTAGGATTTGTACAGTCCTGCATTTCCATACCGATTTATTGGTGGAGGTAAGTATTGGACAGTAGTCTAATATTACACTTAAGGCAAGTAAAGTATTACAAAAGACTGCTAAAGTATTTTTTTTGTATTATTATTTTTAGAACTTTAACATATTTGCGTATTATATTAGCATGTTAACTTGAACAGAGCAATGTATTGAATTAAGCCTTTGTTTGCAATACTGATTGTGTCACAGTGATTTGGGGCGATCTGAGTTCACATTGGGGAGAGCACTGTCACATGACCTTGGTTGTAAAAGTCATATGGAAATATAGGCAGTTTCAATCGGTCCACTGATTGAGTTGTGCTGTGACTCTCATCCCAGATCCTAGTGGACGGGACTCTGTTACAAGTACTATTCCCAGAGAGGGCACTGACTGGATGGGTTATAGTGGTTGATCTGCCCTCCCATTCAGTAGAAGGTGGTCCCTTGAGATTTAGAACAGATAAGAGACATAAAAATATAAATCATGCAGATATAGAAGACAAACCCAGTGTAATATTAAGTAGCATATTTGCCATTGAAGTAGGGGAGTTGACATAATGCACTGAATATCTGCTTCATTTTTGCATGGAGGTGCTTTGAAATTTGATAGAAATCTGTATGCTACTGACAAAGGCCTTTCCACTTTATCTCGTCTGACCCTTTAACATACAATCTCCACCTTATTTGTATACAGTTGTCAGAAAGGTCACATGTATTTGTATTTTCTTTTTGTTTCTTTATATGAAGGAGTATCTCAAAACTGAGATTTCCACTGTAAAAGATTCAGCAGCAGAACCTCATCAAAGACCATTAAAGTTAAATCATAAGGATTCGGAACAGCAGCAGCAGCCCTCTGTTTTCAGCCCTCTAAAGGAGTTCTGCTGCATTGGGAGCAATAAGTTTGACCAGGTTGGTACTTCAAAGTGCAGTCTTCAATAATGCATTTGCCTATTGATTTGCTTTCCTGGACAAACCTTTATTGTTTTTGTTATTTTTTACACAAATTAACTTTTGTTCCTCCAGTCTTTGGTTGGCACACCACTTTATGTCTGTTGATATCAGCCCTGTCTAGCTCAGATCAGGGTTTCAAAAATATTATATCTCTAGGGTACTTGTTTAGCAGAAGACATGGACATCATGTACTGGTAAAGCACAGCCCTTCAGAGTATAGGAAACTAATGGATCGCTTTGATCAGCTGCTGGGATAAACTACAGTTGGGTTTTTTAAAATTTTATAGCACTGGAAAATCACCCTGGATTGCATTACCACCTATCTGTGGTTATCCCTGGGTTCCCTCTAAAAATAAGCTCACTGAGTGAAATAATGGCGAGCAGGTATCAAGGGGTACAAGCATGTTGGTTTTTTTATTCTGAATCCGAAATGCAGATATTATCACCATCAGACACATGATAGCAGCAGCCTTTGAACATGTCACAATCAGAGCAATAAATGAATGCCATGATGGCCCACATGGCTGTGATTATAGCACTATAGCTACATTCCTTTTACTTTAATATATCTGATCATTAGTCAGAGCACCAGACAGCATTTTACTGAGAAATCCACCTAAGATTTGGTTGATCAAGGTCTGTCACATTAAACATCTGGCACGTTTGTTATAACACAACTGTGAAAGATTGGAAGCTTTAGTTTAGATTACATGAAGTTACATCGTGGACATGTCATGAAAACCCAGCAACCTCCCAGTAGGACTGAGACTGAATTTGAGAAAATGACAG
Organism: Acipenser oxyrinchus oxyrinchus; assembly: GCA_030684275.1. Taxonomy (NCBI): domain Eukaryota; kingdom Metazoa; phylum Chordata; class Actinopteri; order Acipenseriformes; family Acipenseridae; genus Acipenser; species Acipenser oxyrinchus. The sequence continues at coordinate 104,862,890 of CM060247.1, forward strand.
CTCCTGGTTTATTCCATCTTAAAGATCCCACAGCACTTGCATTCAGAAGAGCAGTTATATAAAGGATTAATTTCCTTACATTACATTTTTTTCTGGTAAATCCCAGATTATAATATAAAAAACAAGAAAAGTACTAAAACATCAGTGCTAATTCTGCTAATGCTAATCTGTCCTTTAATCGTCTTACTAACTATCCCTCAAACCCCAAGTAAATATAATTCCCAACAACCCCCATAAGGACTTACAGGCCACTGTCTCCAAATCTTTTGACTGTTAGTCTAAACATTAACTTAATAGCATACATTGTAAAAAAATAAAAAATAGAAGGTGGCCTCAAACAATGGCAAAGGTACAAGAAACTATGGTAACAATATGAAAATATCAAGAAACATCAACCATATTATTGCTCTAGCTGCTGTTTCAAAAATCTAGATTATCACTAGTCTTGGACTACCTAATGTTACTTTAGGTAAAGTATTCCAAGATTAGTGCGAATGAAGGCCTGTGAAACCAGCTGTAAGAGTTATTTGCTTTGTACTGTACTGTTAAAATTGTTTCATTGACATTTTCCTATGCACTTTCCTGAGAATAGGCTCCTAGTTAACAGGTGAGCAACTTGTATAGCTTCAAATGCTAGCTTTACATTTATCTTACTATTTTTTGGCATTTGCAATCATTTCATTTTCAGGCTGGCTTTTTTGCTCACTGTAAAATATACAAGTCTTTTTCCAATTAAGGAAATAATAAAATCCTCTGCTTAAACCGCTGTGTTATTTGTCAAAGAAACACAAAATAACGTCAATGAGAAGCTCTGAGTACTCATCTCCCCTTGTCAGTAAAACCGTGCTTGTAGTAAACAGTGACATTTCTGCAATCAAAGGGATCTCATTTTTATTTGCTTTTCAAACAAAGAGCCAATCTCACGGTTTGAGGTGGTTGGGCAGAATGCCATAGAAACAGTCAGAAGAATAACGACTCCAGAAATTGATTTATCTTTTTATACATAATGGCTACATCCCCAAATGGATTTATAAATTAATTGCTGTCTTATTGGAATAAAAACCTTCTTGTGCGGACATGATTGATATCGTCTGTCTGAGTCCTTGTTCTGGACCCCCTCCTTCTTAGTTAGTCCATCGCAGCTGGAGCTCTAATTTACAGATCATATTAACTCTGATTAATAACTAACAATAGCTTCTCCTCATACATCAACAGTCAGCCATAACTGAGTGGGACTGGGACTGGTCGAAACTGCTGCCAGGTTATCTGGGACTCAGTCAGGTGACCTTGAGGGCGCTGCTGGCGAACAGGTAATAGCTTCTTTTTCAGAACTGCTGCCTGTCATGTCAGGGTTGTACATTATTTTATAAATATGGATACCGTGCTCTGGAGTCCTGTCTGGGGCAGGGGAGTTCAGAAGACAAATGGGAAATGAGGCAGCAGCAGAAAATGTAACTATTAGTTTTGCTGTGGATTGCTCATTTGCATTGATATGTACTGGAAAAAGGGGTCATATTTACTAAGCATTTGCACCGACAGCTCCTACATATAATGCCTATGATGAAGTTGTTTATTACTGGTTTGATGACAGTAGCTCCACGGTCTTGCTGTAAAATAAAGGCACACACACAGGGGCCACGACCACGCCCCCCTGCCCCAGCTGCTATGCTATCTCTGCCTGTGTTCAGAGCAATATAATGGCTTTTATTACTTTTTGAAAAACAAACAAATATTTAAATTGTGAGTGAATATCCGGACATGAAAAATCCTGTGTTTGTCCCAGCACTAACATACAGCTCTGGAAAAAATTAAGAGACCACTGCAAAATTATCAGTTTCTCTGGTTTTACTATTTATAGGTATGTGTTTGGGTAAAATGAACATTTTTGTTTTATTCTATAAACTACTGACAACATTTCTCCCAAATTCCAAATAAAAATATTGTCATTTAGAGCATTTATTTGCAGAAAATGACAACTGGTCAAAATAACAAAAAAGATGCAGTGTTGTCAGACCTCGAATAATGCAAAGAAAATAAGTTCATATTCATTTTTAAACAACACAATACTAATGTTTTAACTTAGGAAGAGTTCAGAAATCAATATTTGGTGGAATAACCCTGATTTTCAGGCACAGCTTTCATGCGTCTTGGCATGCTCTCCACCAGTCTTTCACATTGATGTTGGGTGACTTTATGCCACTCCTGGCGCAAAAATTCAAGCAGCTCGGCTTTGTTTGAAGCAAGTTTTCTTACAGGACAACCTTATACTTGGCTTGATTCATGCGTCCTTCACAAAGACAAATCTGCCCGATTCCAGCCTTGCTGAAGCACCCCCAGATGAGTCCAATTTTCAGCTTTGCCCAACACCTGGTCGTCTAATGGTTAGACGGAGACCTGGAGAGGCCTACAAGCCACAGTGTCTCTCACCCACTGTGAAATGTGGTGGAGGATCGGTGATGATCTGGGGGTGCTTCAGCAAGGCTGGAATTGGGCAGCTTTGGCATGAATCAAGCCAAGTACAAGGTTGTCCTGTAAGAAAACTTGCTTCCTTCTGCTCTGACAATGTTCCCCAACTCTGAGGATTGGTTTTTCCAGCAGGACAATGCTCCATGCCACACAGCCAGGTCAATCAAGGTGTGGATGGAGGACCACCAGATCAAGACCCTGTCATGGCCAGCCCAATCTCCAGACCTGAACCCCATTGAAAACCTCTGGAATGTGATCAAGAGGAAGATGGATGGTCACAAGCCATCAAACAAAGCCGTGCTGCTTGAATTTTTCGCCAGGAGTGGCATAAAGTCACCCAACATCAATGTGAAAGACTGGTGGAGAGCATGCCAAGACGCATGAAAGCTGTGCTTGAAAATCAGGGTTATTCCACCAAATATTGATTTCTGAACTCTTCCTAAGTTAAAACATTAGTATTGCGTTGTTTAAAATGAATATGAACTTATTTTCTTTGCATTATTCGAGGTCTGACAACACTGCATCTTTTTGTTATTTTGACCAGTTGTCATTTTCTGCAAATAAATGCTCTAAATGGCAATATTTTTATTTGGAATTTGGGAGAAATGTTGTCAGTAGTTTATAGAATAAAACAAAAATGTTCATTTTACCCAAACACATACCTATAAATAGTAAAACCAGAGAAACTGATAATTTTGCAGTGGTCTCTTAATTTTTTCCAGAGCTGTATATACTGAGTATATATATATATATATATATATATATATATATATATATATATATATATATATATATATATATACACTACCGTTCAAAAGTTTGGGGTCACTTAGAAATTTCCTTGTTTTCGAAAGAAAAGCAAATTTTTTGTCCATTAAAATAACATCAAATTGATCAGAAATACAGTGTAGACATTGTTAATGTTGTAAATGACTATTGTAGCTGGAAACGGCTGATTTGTAATGGAATATCTACATAGGCGTACAGAGGCCCATTATCAGCAACCATCAGTCCTGTGTTCCAATGGCATGTTGTGTTTGCTAATCCAAGTTTATCATTTTAAAAGGCTAATTGATCATTAGAAAACCCTTTTGCAATTATGTTAGCACAGCTGAAAACTGTTGTGCTGATTAAAGAAGCAATAAAACTGGCCTTCTTTAGACTAGTTGAGTATCTGGAGCAATTGTGGGTTCGATTACAGGCTCAAAATGGCCAGAAACAAAGAACTTTCTTCTGAAACTCTTCAGTCTATTCTTGTTCTGAGAAATGAAGGCTATTCCATGCGAGAAATTGCCAAGAAACTGAAGATCTCGTACAACGCTGTGTACTACTCCCTTTACAGAACAGCGCAAAACTGGCTCTAACCAGAATAGAAAGAGTGGGAGGCCCCGGTGCACAACTGAGCAAGAGGACAAATACATTAGAGTGTCTAGTTTGAGAAACAGACACCTCACAGGTCCTCAACTGGCCGCTTCATTAAATAGTACCCGCAAAACACCAGTCTCAACGTCAACAGTGAAGAGGCGACTCCGGGATACTGGCCTTCTAGGCAGAGTTGCAAAGAAAAAGCCATATCTCAGACTGGCCAATGAAAAGAAAAGATTAAGATGGGCAAAAGAACACAGACACTGGACAGAGGAAGAAGTGTTATGGACAATCAAATCTAAGTTTGAGGTGTTCGGATCACAAAGAAGAACATTCGTGAGACGCAGACCAAATGAAAAGATGCTGGAGGAGTGCTTGACGCCATCTGTCAAGCATGGTGGAGGCAATGTGATGGTCTGGGGGTGCTTTGGTGGTGGTAAAGTGGGAGATTTGTACAGGGTAAAAGGGATCTTGAAGAAGGAAGGCTATCACTCCATTTTGCAACGCCATGCCATACCCTGTGGACTGCACTTGATTGGAGCCAATTTCCTCCTACAGCAGGACAATGACCCAAAGCACAGCTCCAAACTATGCAAGAACTATTTAGGGAAGAAGCAGTCAGCTGGTATTCTGTCTATAATGGAGTGGCCAGCACAGTCACCGGATCTCAACCCTATTGAGCTGTTGTGGGAGCAGCTTGACCGTATGGTACGTAAGAAGTGCCCATCAAGCCAATCCAACTTGTGGGAGGTGCTTCAGGAAGCATGGGGTGAAATCTTTTCAGACTACCTCAACAAATTGACAACTAGACTGCCAAAGGTCTGCAAGGCTGTAATTGCTGCAAATGGAGGATTCTTTGACGAAAGCAAAGTTTGAAGGACACAATTATTATTTTAATTAAAAATCATTATTTCTAACCTTGTCAATGACTATATTTCCTATTCATTTTGCTATATTTCCTATTCAAACTCATTTCATGTATGTTTTCATGGAAAACAAGGAAATTTCTAAGTGACCCCAAACTTTTGAACGGTAGTGTGTGTGTATATATATGTGTGTATATATATATATATATATATATATATATATATATATATATATATATATATATATATGAAAATTCATCTTTGCTATAATGTGCATTTCTTTCAAACCTGTACGTTTTCCCAGATCAACATAGAGGATGTAAGTGCATGACAGGTAAAATTAATGGAATTATCTCATCAGTTGTAACACCTTGAAAGGGTTAAAAAGATCTTCAGAATTATCCTGAGGGCTGTGTTGGCTTAGCATAGTCAGAGTTTTGGTCCTTTTGAAGCGGCTGGAGTTTTGAGTTTCAGCTGGAGACTTTAACTCAAAATGAGAATGTGGTGAGTTGCCAGATGTTGATGTTGTTGTCTCAGTGGGGGGAGAATTTTTTTGTGAAAGGCTGGTTGCACATTAGGGATGTAGAATAAGAGAACTTGAACCTGAGGTGCCAGCGGGGGAGCGTGCAGCTGCTTCTGTCCAGCATTTTTTTATTTAGCAGGTGATACAACTCAGCCCCATACTGGTGACGAAGGTGTCAAGGAAACACGACCCATTCCCACCAGATTGAAATAAAACGTCATATACATATTTATGTACGTAGGTATTTGACACGTATTAGGTAGCAATATTTCAAATACACTTAACCCTCAATTCTAAGCTGTCAGTTATAACACTATCTGCTGCTTGTCTAGCAGCTTCATTAAATCCATTTTAAATCACCTTCATTGTAACATGCACCTCCTAATAAAGGGCAAACTGCTTGTCTGGCAAGGACAGCACTATAATGAGGGTGAAGTGCACAAGCACGTGTGTTGCGAAGAGTTCACATAGTTTTGGCACGTGTGGTGCTTTGTTACACATGTGTAAAAACTGATACTGTCACTCCCTGCCATTTCAGAATTATCTGCGGATTATTCATGAATCTTGTTGAATAGGTAAATGTACTGCCTGGCCCTCAGGATGGAAAAAAAAATGTGAATTTGGTATTCGGGTTGACTGGCAAGGGAGTGGGATGTAAGTATTATATTAGCTATGTCCTTGGTTGCATAGTTTGCTTTACTAAAGAGTTATTTGTTGAACTAGTGCAGTCAGTTTGAAGGATTACAAAGAGGAATAAAGATGTGGTAATCCCTGGATAAGCACAGATTTAGGGTGGGTCCCCAGTGCTGTAAAAGGCTATCAAAAAAGTTAGCTGTGTATTATTCATTACCAGTGGTGATTAAACTTGATATTAACATTATCTAACATACGTTTTTGGGAGTATCATATACTGTATAGTGGGGCCTCGCTGTCTGTATCTACGTCCATATGTATGTCATGCTTACATTTGTACATGTGTCTTGAGAGCACAAGAAGTCATTTTAATATACTTTACCATCATACAAAGACCTAATTTGTGTAATTAATGATATCTTGGTGTTAAATACCACTTATCCCATTTCCATTAAACTAGTCGTTGACATTTCTTAATAAAATACAATACAATTGGTTTTTATATAGTGCCTTTCATAACAGAGTTATCACAAACCGCTGAACAATTAAGAATAAGCCAAATCAAAAAGGTACATTTTTAACCTACTTTTAAAAATCAAAAGCGAGTAGTCTCAGGGAGGGAATTCTATAGTCTGGGAGCATGATTAGAAAAAGCTCTTCCACTCATAGAGACAAATCAGAAAAAAGGAACATAGAGTCGATCTGAGTTAGAGGAACTAAGAGAACGACCCGGAGCGTACGGCTTCACCAGCTGACAGATGTAATCAAGGATAAGTTCCTGTGATGGGGAGTGCCTTGTGAGTGTATGAATGCCTTTAGGGAAGAAGCTGGGACGCACAACAGGAGACATGTTGCTAAGCGACCAGCTGAGCAGGTGGGCTCGCCCGGCGGCGAGCTGATCGGGAGTTTTGGATTGGCTGGGGGGCGTGCCCGGGGAGGCTGCGCGGAGCTCAAAAAGTGTCTTGCTTTGTTGACATCGAGGAGGAGCGCGTTCGCTCTGCAGGATTAACTACTACGAAACCATTATACTGCTGACAGTGCTTGTGAAGGCATGGCCCAGCTGAGGCCGTCAGGAAGAGCCCGGAGTCAACCGGAAGATGCCAGGACTTCACTAGGCCAGTTTAGGGGATGTTGATCCCAAACAAGTATAGAGAGGTTTCATAGGGTAGTAGGTTCCTGGAGCGGACGTTCCTTTTAGTGGGACTAGCCTTGTGTGGCAACCTTTTATTTTTAGCTTTGTTGTGTTTTCCTTTCTTTAGTAAATCCGGCGCTAGGACACCCACTGCCCTGTGTCTGATTCAGTATTATTCAGTGACAACTCACATACGTAACACTTCACCCTGTTATTGTTCCCTACAAGCCTTATAGGTCAGAAGTAGGACTTTAAAATCAATTCTCTGCTTCAGAGGCAGCCAATGTAAGGAAGCCAAGACAGGGCTAAGAGAATTAAGGTCTCGACATACCGGACGCTGTGCAACAAGCGAATGTGTCGTATGACACACCGCATAATGATTAAATATGATTTAATTACTATATATGTAATATTATGTTGAAACAGCTGAACCTAATTTGAACTTATTTTGTCTCATACAGACACATACAGTTGTTTTCTTGTATTAATAATGTTTATTAATATATTTGTATAGGGAAGGGGGTGAAATTTGCCATCACATCACCACTGGTGTGAATGGTATTGTCGCAGTGAAAATACCATTTTATCGCCGGACAAATCGCATCGTGTCCAGTGTCTGGAGACCTTTACAGAAATCAATCCTGGAAGAGACAAAAGCCTGAATCAGGATCTCTGCATGTTTTTGACATAGCATGGGCCAAATTCTAGAAGTATTCCTAAACTGAAAATAGGACGTTTTTGTAGTCACATGGATGTGAGAGTCTAAAGAGAGCTCAGGATCAAAGATAACTCCAAGGTTCCTTACTGCAGATTTAAGTTCAAGTTGATTGTCATCAAAAGAAGCGAATGTCCATTGCTATACGTGTTTGGTCATACTGATAGACATTGAGCTTGCATCCTGTCTCTATCTTGTCGTGCTGAATGCAGATCTCAGTGAGTGTTCTCACCCAGATCGAGCAGGGGGCGCCTATGTCTTCTGTAATGAGGTGTGGAATAGCTTCAGGGCATAGGGAGGAAAAATTAGGAACATTATCCCAGATTCCTCGCTGCTGTCCACACCACTGGCTGATGATTAGGGCGGGCACTGGCCACCAGGGGGCTCTGTCTCTCCCAGCAGGGGGCAGTGAGACGCAGGCCTGGATTTTGCTAAGTGACATAAGGAAAACTAAAAAATACATTTATTTTGTTAAAAAAAATACATTTAAGTGTTAGGAATGATGCAAGTTAATATGCAGGTCATAATGTCATTGCATTGTGTGTTCGCTAAATACTGGAGTGTAATTTTAAATGATATGGAAACAATACTATTAAAGCAGCTAATAAATGTTTATCATAATGTGCCCTGCCTTTCATATACAAAAAGGTGTGTCCTACTGTTTCAGAGTAATCTTATTTAGGTCGCTAGCATCTTAATTGTTCATTGTAATACATGTGCATTGAAAATGATACCGAAAAATGTAAGGACACATGCCACATATTTAAATGGTAATATCAGGGGTGTATATTGATCTTTAGAAGTATTCCTATTCAATACTGAAGGAAGTCTTAACTGTAGAGGCAGACACAGCGGTTCTAGTGCTTGGGTAAATACCATCTGTTCTAAAAACTGCAGCCATATGGTATCTGTTTTTCTGAGGGAAAGAAAGAAAATGTTGAAAGTTTGTATTTCTTCTTTGGTATTGATTATCCATATATAAACTGAGTGCAATTTAAAATTTCAATTTATCATACTGTTGGAAAATTCATTGTGTGGACTGGAAACTTGAAAAGGTTGCCAGAGAGTTATGCTGTGCTTGTATTATTTTTTTTTTCTATAGACAAATGTGACATGGTTTAAAAAGATTCTTTGAGTTTGAAAGCAGGCACGGATATCAAGGACAGAAAGAATGACGTGTCCTCTAACAGACATGTTTGCTTTATTGGAGAAATGTTCAGGTTTTAGTCATGGGCTCTCCATCTTGCTGCAGAGAGAATTCAAGATTGTCACTCTGAAAGTTGAAACTATGCAATGTGTCATTGAGGAAGGTCTTTTTATTTCCTTGGTAGGCCTCAAATTGACAGGTTATGACAAAACTACATTCATGTTACTTGAATACATCTTTTGTCTAGTTTTACATGCTTTTTGACTTGTCTCAAAAATGACATATTGAGGCTTTCATTAGCTTTAACCAGGTGTGGTTTTCTTCATGGAGGGTATCTTCGTCATTTTTTTACCAAAGACGAATAAATCAGTGAAGCTCGGAAAAGGCCGTGGCCCTCTTTCACATGGCAGTGATGAGCTGAAAGACTCATTAATCAACAGTCGAGTCACAGGTGTGATGGCTTCCCCACAAACTGCCAGCAGACTGTGAAAGTCACATCCAACACAGTGAACTGTCAACTAGGCAGGCCTGAAAACACTTCTTTTACACTTCCAAATGAAACTGCGGCGATACGTTTAAAATATGAATCTGATGCAACCAGAACTCTATAGCAGGCTGCAGTGTGATAGCAACTCTTTCTCCCCTCTTCTTCAACTGCTCTGGAGGGAAAAAAGAAAAGCTTATATTCTTTGTGCTGAATAAAAGTTTTGGCAAAGTCTCCAAAAGTAATGCAAAATTAATACCGTCTGAATAGTCTATACCATCCTATGTTCCTATGTGCATTTTTAATGTGATAAGATTTTCAGTAGTATTACAATGCTTCAAGAACTGCTCTAGAATATTAATTTATTTGAACATAAATCAATGTCCATCAAGGTGTGCATCTGCCTCACACAACTTCACCTTGATGCATGAGAGCAGGGAGATCGATCCCATATTTGTGGTTTATTTGTAGAGCTTTCACGTTTCTTAATGGCAGGTTAGATTTGTAAGCGGGAGGGGAGGGGAGCTCATTTGTTCTTTTAGATCTGATCGCCCTGTTGGCGCTGCTATATCCACGGCTCATGTGTCAAAAGCTGCATTTTAAATGACCACTGCATTTTCAGTGTTATGGAAACTCCTGCAAAATCTACTTTTTTATTATGATCATTGACCTGTGGTGTGGGTGTCAAACTAGAAAAAAAAGAACCCTTTTGTGGCTGCATCTCCAGAGTTTCAATGCCTTATATCTTTGAGTATTTAAGGTACAATTTGAGTTACTGTATCAGTATTTGGTGCTGTATTCTATGAGTTCAGTTCTGTTACCATGGTTGGCCTGTGAAAGCACACCTTTATTGCCCCATTGTTTCAGCCTCTGGGGATGATAATAGACAGTATAGGAATATTATAGAGAAAGAGGGCAGTAAGGGTTTACAAAAAGAAAGGACCAGGCTAAGTAGAAGTTGTGGTTTTGTTAGATTTGTTTGTTTAAAATAAAGCACAATAAATCACAGTGATCCATGCAATATAATAGACATACATAGGACTGGAAAAGACCACAATGTCTTTATTACTTAAGAATATGGTAAACCCAGAAGTGCATGCCGTATGTAAAGTGCACTGATGACTTGATTAGTGCTCCTATATCCTTCTTCATAGACTTTTTTTTTTGCAAACCCCACAGTGCCTCCTGCTGGAGTAGGTGCTTTACAACTGAAGACTTTTTTGAGACTCCCTAATGCTCCCTGATTTACATTAATTCAAACACCTAAATGGCATTAAACAGATAATAACAAAACATAGCATAATTAACTGCCTTCAGGTAATTACATGGACAATTTAACAACAAACAGCAGGCATATTTACATTGTGAGCATGCCTGTATTCTACACCGCTTGCAGTTTCAGTATTTGAAACAAACAATAAACTGTTTATCAATACCAAATATTACAAGTATTTTCAAAATGTTTGTTTGTAATTGCACTTGTACACTGTAAATTTATATGATTTTTTTGGCGCAGTAAATGAGAATAATATTTAGTCTTGTTCTCATTTTCTTCTTGCCCCTTTTGTGCCTGTACTGGTTTAGTGATTTCTTGGCTCTTATGAACTTTTTAATGACACAGTTATTCCATTAAATGAATATGCTGCCATTCTGAGAAAGCCCAACGGTGAGGAAGGTAAGTGACACAAGGTGAGCATAATTATATAATAATAATAATAATAATAATAATAATAATAATAATAATAATATCTTTATTTTTATATAGCGCCTTTCATAGTTGACAACCATCACAAAGTGCTTTACAGAGGTAGGCTGTGAACTCTGCATTATATGCAGAGTCACTTACAATAGGACATTGATTTAACATCTCATCCGCAGGATGGAGCACAAGGAGGTTAAGTGACTTGCTCAGGGTCCCACAGTGAGTCAGTCAGTGGCAGAGGTGGGATTTGAACCGGTGACCTTTTAGTTACAAGCCCTGGACTTTAAAAAGTTAGAAAACCTACAATGACATAATTTCACTACTACACCCACAAAGTTAACTTTAAGAAAGAAAAAAACCAAAAAGCATTAATGGCAGGCATGAACAGGATGACACCACTCTGGCTCCCTTCCATATCATACAGGAGATTGTGTGGTCCAGTGGTTAAAAAAAAAGGGCTTGTAACCAAGAGGTCTCCGGTTCAAATCCCACCTCAGCCACTGACTCATTGTGTGACCCTGAGCAAGTCACTTAACCTCCTTGTGCTCCGTCTTTCGGGTGAGATGTAATTGTAAGTGACTCTGCAGCTGATGCATAGTTCACAAACCCTAGTCTCTGTAAGTCGCCTTGGATAAAGGCGTCTGCTAAATAAACTAATAATAATAATATCACACTCTTTTTTCTATTTATAGTACATTTGTATCTTTTTTATTCTATATTTAATTATATGATTTTAATGGTTACCTTATTTTATTTTATTTACTTATAGGAGAGGATACAGTTGGACCAATACAAATAAGACACTGACAACATATTTCTTGTTGAAATATACATCAATTATTACATTTATTTTTAGTATTACAGTGCAGTATATGTTGTCATTGAGTGTTTAAAGTTATGGAGCACTTTAAGGTTGTGGGAGTTTAAAATGTATAGTTACTAATGGTAATATTCCTAAGGTCAAACTGGCCAACCTTTGTCTTTAACCATGCTAGCCTTTAGTTGTCTGTTTCAAGACACTCAGTCACAACAGTCTTTTCAAGTCATCTAAACTGTTACGCATCTAAAAATTGACACAATGTAAATTATTGAAATAGGGCGTACCCTGTCAATACTCTCTACTTAAATTCACGTTCACTTCTTGAGGTGTTTTTTTTAATAACCTTTATGAATATATAAATGGCAACAGTATTTAGAGCTGTTACTGTTAGTATCAGGTAATTAGATCCTATAGTCTCAAAGTGACGGATACATAAACCAAACCACTTGTCCATTGATTTCCATCCATTCGGGGGCTGTTGTAAACTATAAAGCTGAAAGTTGGTGAAGAATGAAGGTTATTGGCCATGGCTGATAAAGAACATCTGTCATCATGTCTGCCCTTCATATGTCCTCCTGAATATTAGTTCATAAAGCCAAAGTAATTAGTGTCTCATCTTTCACTACTGGACAGGAAGAGAAGAAATTAATAGTGACCCAGCCATTCCGTAGATGCCTTCGGCTGCCATCCAAGGAGGTGAACTTCCTATTAAGAGGCGAGGGTTCGCAAGGGCGAGGGGAGGTGGCACCGGAGCGACCGGATAAATATTGAAAGAAACAGTTGCGACATTGCCCACATTAGTCAGTCAAGAGCAAAATTATTGTTAATGCGATCCTTGCACAGTGACCCAGCGTAAAAAGCTTACTGGAGTGAGAGAGTGTGTCCAGAGATAATGGGCTCTAATGGAGTAAAGAAATAGAAATATGCTTTCATTTTTCAGTTTTGCACCAGCGAGATGGATGTTGATGTTTTTGCCTCACCAGATGCAAGAAAATAGGACCCCATATCCCACCTTCCCCATTCCCATTTTATATTTTATTTTTTTTAAGTCATGAAGCCGTTTGTCAGATCATCTTGAGTCATGGTTTTAGTCCATTATAGGTGAACCTCTATGTTGGTTCTATAACTAATGGTGATTCCAGGAAAGACACTGCTGTTATGCTTTTGAAACTGAGGTAATGGAGATGGTTATTGAAACAATGGCCATGCTTTGTCTGTCTGCCGTGGCTTTCAGAAATGGAGCCAAAAGCTGGAAGTGCACTGGACTTAACAGTGTGCATAAACCTATTTAAATATCTAAATCTGCCCAGTTTCCAGAGGACTGCTCCCAATTGTTTTTTTGTTGAAAGGTAAAAGTTTAAGCTCGCTTTGGATCTTGAACACTCAAATTTGTTACACCTGATGTGGTTGTAAAGGCTTGCTACATTGCTTACAGATTACATTGTTAGTTCCTCATATCCGTAATTCATGATAAGATTCTGATTACAACTACAAATCCAGCATCTAGAATAGTGGAGTTAACTTTTAACCAAGACCATTAAAGACAAGTCTTAACTTTTAGAAAATCCATTAATTGTATGTACTAAAGGCACATGCATTTCTGCATACTCTAATATCTGTACTATTACTGAACAGGTATTTAGCTCCTAAAGACCCGAAACCTGAATAAATATATCAAAGCTGCTCACAGAGCCTGTGACACAGTCATGGCCCGCCCCCGAGGGCATAAAATGACAGCACTTGCAGACCTCAGCGCCATTTTTCCTTTCAAGAAATGACCTCAAGAGGAGCCTATCGGATAAATACTTGTTGCTTATGCTAATTATTGTGTTTTACGTAATTTGTGAGAGAGTTTATTTATGCTGAATAGTTTTTTTTTTATTAATTACACGTATATTGTACAGTACAGCCTGTTGTTTGTTACGTCCTACTGCGGCCTTGTGCCTTGCGTGAAGCCGGCGCCTTGAGTCGCCCCTTCCCAGGGATTAAGCAACGTAAGTCGGCTGACTTTGTGCTCTCTCCCCAGGCTGCAGAATTATTTTATTCTTGTTTTGGCTTCAGCCAAAATTACAATACGGTATTTACAATTAAAGTCATTGTTATTACTGTATTTTGTATGAGAGAAATATTTCCTTTTCTCATTGTATTTTTCTGTAATTTCAGAGACCAAGCACAGGATTGTCTGCAATGCGTGCTGCGACACACATGTAGTGAGAGCAGCTGGACCAAACGGCTGCGTTGGTTGTGGTTACTTGCAATCCCTCCCACAGCACTTGATGCCGTTTTGGTGACAGCTCTGCATCACCATTACAAGGGCTGTTAGTTCATTTTAACAAGCAGGCTTCCCTCAGTCTCAGGTGAGTGCTGACAGTGGTTTTCCCAGTAGCTTGGACAGGTGGGCATCCCTGTAAAGTGCCACCCGTGGTAACTGTGAACCGGTGGATTCATACCGTATCGGTACACAGGTCACCGATCCACTCCGTTGCCGCGTGCCGGTACCGTACCGTTCCGACTCAGCATTAAAGTCACCGAACCAGTACTGAATCGACCCGGTTCCGACGTTTGCATATCTGGTCTGGTACCAAGTTGGTCTTGTTCGGGTCTTGAACTGACCAGTGGCTGTCGTTTAAGCAGACTGAGGCAACACCTGTACAATGTTACTGTACACTGCATTGCTACTTGCACAATGCCTGGGTTTTATCCCTGCGAGACATGCAAGACCAGATGTTCTTCCTGCCTGGGGCCAGAGCACGGAACGGAAACACTGATCAACTGCAGTTTCTGCGAGTTTTGTGCACATTTCTCCAAGCACACGCTGGAGAAACGTCTTTCCCTCAGCTCTACAGAGCACTCCTGTTTGCTGAGGTCCCTCTTTGACAGTCACAGGCCCTCACCACAACAGCTGCATGAGCTGTGCCTGGTTAATAAGAACCTGCTCCATCTGTCAAAACTGAACGGGCAGGCTGTAGGTAGAATCTTGGTTGCGCTGGTAGCGGCACACAGGCAGCTTAGGCTTATCCAGGCACATGTGCCTGACGGGGACAAAGTACCGCTTTTGGATGCCTGGCCCCATTGAGACTCAAAAGCATCAGAATACTCAATTATTTGGACGATTGGCTCATTTGTACCCAGTCTCCAGCACAGGCAGACGCCCACACGGAACTTGTCACCAGCCACCTTCAACGGTTGGGCCTTACGGTGAATCATGTGAAGAGCCAGCTCACGCCTTCTCAGAAAGCCTCCTATCTAGGAGTGTGCTTGGATTCCAGGTCCGTGCTGTCCACTCTGTTTAACGGCAGAGTGCAGAGAATAGCCACCTGTTTCTAGCTATTTTAGCTCAACAGAGCGCTCACGGTAGTGGAGTTCTAGAAGCTGGGCTTGATGGCAGCAGCTTCTCAGACCTTACTTTTGGGTCACCTGCGCATGTGCCCTCTGCAGGCCTGGTTCAACAGCAGGGTTTTTCAGCCTGTGTTGAACCGCGACCGCCTATTGACAGTGTCTCTCCAGTGCTGGGCAGTGTTACCAAATGGGAGGTCGTCACCGCGGACGCGTCCAGCCTGGGCTGGGGCTTTGTGTGGAATGGTGCAGGGGGTGTGGAACCCCCCCTTGGCAGGGTCTCCACATAAATGTTTTAGAGCTGTAGGAAGTTTACCTGGCCTTGCAGCATTTTTTGCAGAAGGTTTGAGGGAGACATGTGCTTGTCCGTACAGACAACACAACAGTGGTGGCTTACATCTACCACGGCGGGGCAATTTTTGGGGGCAATTTTTGAAAGGGGTTCCGTGGCTTCAGCCGCTTATAAAGGACATTGTTCCACACTGGAAGTTAAACGTGGTGCTCAATGCAGTCTTGAAGCCTCCATTTGAGCCTGCATTCAGCTGAGCTGAAATATTGTCGCGCAAGTGACTGTTTGCTTGCTGTCACCTCCGCAAAGTGGGTGAGCGAGATGCAGGCCTTCATAGCGAAAGCCTGCTTAATTTTTACAGAGGCCAGGAAAATTGTTATGCTCCGTACCAATCCTGCCTTTTGCCAAAGACAATTTCGGCATTTCATGTCAACCAGTGTGTGAAATTGGAGGCTTCCTTCCACCTCCATTTTCAGTCTGTCAGGGAGCTGCAGCTCCATATGCTCTGCCCAGTGCGGGTCCTGGCGTACTACGTTGACAGGATGAAAAGTTGGAGATAGTCTGAACAATGTTTTTGTCTGTTCTGGGACAAAGTCCCATGGTCAAGCCCTATCTAAGCAGAGGCTGGCCAAACGGATAGCAGACACAGTCAGGACTCCCTATGTGCTGGCCAACTTGCCACCTCCAGAAAGCTAACTGCCCATTGCTCCAAGGGCATGGCAACTTTGTGGGCTTTATTCCAGGGTGCATCTGTCAAGGACATTTGCAATGCAGCGGTGTGGGCTACTCCCCATACCTTTACTAGGCTGTGCACCCTTGTTTTTGGAACTAGAGTGTTAAGGGCGGCTTCTCAGTCGACCGTTACAACACAGGCATAGAGGTGAGTTTCTGCCTCAATTTTTTAACCCTAGCTACCTGTTACTGGGGTTCCAAATGGTAATGCACAAGGCAGCCTTGGCTTAACCTTGTAGCATTCTAGTCTTTGCAGCAATCTTGCCTTTGCGATGGCTTGGGTCTACTGACGTGTGGAAGAGTGGTGGGCAATTCACTGACACACATGGTAGACAGGTTTATTTGCAGCACCGCACTGGTGCCCAGTTTTATTTATTTTCTTTTATTTGGCTTTATTTTCTCTTTAGCCCGCAGAGGGCACTGTTGTCTGTGGCATGAATACTGACAACGGTAGTCAGGTCCACAGTAATACCAATACAGGTAGTCCAATGTTTCAAACTCACAGGTGCTCAAAAGAATAATGAAAACAAAAGGCGAAAATAAAACACAGTAATACAGCTACAAAATAAAGGTGCTGCACTCGGCAGCGTTACCCCGACCATCGCTATCCACACGGCCCGGGTCTCTGTCCTATGCTCACCCGTTCCCTCAACCTGCTCGTACTGTTCGGGGTTCTGCCCAAGTTTTTCCAGGCTTAAAAAAATATCTTTTCTTTTTCTTTTTAATTAATTGTTTGTTGTGCTAGTTCTTCTCGGAGCTTCCGCCAGCTGGCTCGTTTCATCTTAGAGGGGCAGGCTGAGGGAACAACGGAGCGTTATCTTATAGGGTCAGCAATCTCCCAAGGCCTGCCTCTCAGCCACTCAGAGAGAGGGAAAGCCAACAACCCTCTTCCCCACCTCTCTGTGTCACTGCCATGACTGACAGGTGGATCTACAAGGCTGCTGCCCCCTTCCTGCAGTACCACGCATGCACCAGACAGTCAGCACAGATCTCCCCTGTTACATGTCCCATTCGGTAATCGTTACATTTTGTACTTGAAAGGGAACATTAGTTTATTATCATAACCCTTGTTCCCTGAAATGGAAATGTAACCATTAACCTTCAAGGTCGCTGCGTCCATGATTGCAGCAGGATTGAAGGAAAAATGACACTGAGGTCTCTGAGCAGTGTCATTTTATGCCCTCGGGGATGGGCCATGACTGTGTCACAGGCTCTGCAAGGTTTGATTATATATATAGTATATATTCAGGTTTTGGGTTTTTAGGAGGTAAATACCATTTCGGTAATTGTTACATTTCTATTTCAGGGAGCCAGGGTGATGATAATAACCTAACGTTACAAGCTATCATTATACCTTGCATCTCAAAATACCAAATACTTTCAAAACAGTAGGGAACGGTTCCTTAAAATAAGAACTAGGGATAATGTGTCTTGTATTTTGCTTTATTTTAGGTAGAGATGGTTTAAATATAGACTGAATCTTAATCATGTTTTGCCCACAAACAAGTGTACAGCGATTATATTGTTTGTCTTGTTCTACTAGTACTCATGCCATTTGTATTGTTTAGGAAGACAACTACTGAATTACAGGATGCATTGCTGGGAATTAGATTCCCCTTTTGTGTGCAAATGATATCTGTTTACCATTCCTTTTAATTCCACTTTTGCTGAATCACATATATCTTTTAATGAAAGTTAGGTTTCCAATAGCTCTTGACAAACCTCAAACTGAAAGGATCAAGCCTGGCAACTTACTATTTAGCAAGATAATCTACTGTTTATTCTGCTCTCAAAGGAGCTTTAACATGCCACCTATTTTTGCCTCATGTAATGTATTGTTTTGAAATGGGAAATGAATACTCTGCCCTGGAGTCTAAACTTTTATCCTGACAGCTTGAACAGTTTGTTGAGATTATATGCAATATGTAACTGTAAAGTTTATGTTGGCTGTATGCCACTTGAGATGTACTTAAGTTTTGTAGCAGTGTTTTTGGATCTTTGTTTGCTGAGCCAATTGGTGTGTGTTACATTGTGCAGGGCCTATGTACATTTATGATGATAATCATAACAATGAAGATGTTAAGCAAATGCATAAGTGTAGCTTAAATTGTGAGTAATAATTTATATATTTATTTTTTACACCTCCTCCTTATGATTGTTTTGAGGTAGGGGCAAAGTCATCTGCGGCAGGGAATTCTAAATTGCACCACAGCTACTTGAACCCATTCTCTATTCTGTAGGCTTTGTGGGGGAACCAAAGGGACTGCTGCGTCTGTACATTTGATGCTGGCAAATGTTTTCTCTTTATTTATTTTTCTGTCTTGCACTTGCGCTGAATGTGTGGGAACTGGTAGGCATGGTCCTTTTTATATACAGAATGGATCAGCTTGTGTTTCTAAGGCTGTAAAGTGTCCTATTGTCATGATGTCACTGCATCTCAAGAACTGTGACCTTTGTACCTGAGGGATTCATGGACGTCCATCGCCTTATTTTTACAGGCCAGATTGTCATTGTCCTCCCACTAGGGGGTATCCAAGCCTTTTGGTCAGGAATTCGAAGCACTTCTAGTTTGTGAAACAAAACTTTATTCTTTTTTGTTATTATATATAGCGTGCGCCGCCAGATGTCGCAAAGACATCATTGGAAGAATGTTTTTAGGCAAAAAAGAATTTGGCACGTATGCAGGGGGATGTGAGAGCTGTGTGTGTGCGTGTCAGTGTCTGTGTGTGTGTGTGTGTGAAAGGAGCAGAGGCCATAGCAGGTCGTTGAATTGTCCTTCAGATGTTTGATATTTATGTATAAGAATAGGCTGAAATGAAAGGATAACCACATATGTGACACAGACAATTCTACCGTTTTGAAAACCGACACAATCATCCGAGCCGCCATCGAAGAAATCATGCAACACAGAGCCATATATGAGGTGCCAGTTATTAAAAAAAAAAAAAACACAAAAATGGCTGAGATGTAACACGGAATTTCTGATTGAAAGCATGAGAACAATAAATTAAAAAAAAGATGCTAATGATTTTTTAATTATTTGTTTTACATAATGTTTAATAACACAATGAAATAAATACTGACCGTTTCTTTGTTTTCAGGCAAGCGACAATCCAAAGCTAAAAATATTCAGGTTCAATGACGATGATTCCCCTGAGTATTGCAATACCAACAAGGCACACTCCTTGAGGGAGAAAGTTTACTCATAGTTGCCTTTGTACTGAAACAAGTGTGTTGCAGAAGACAATCTGCTTGACAAGTGAGGCTGTTCTTTTTATAGAAACAATACCATCCAAAGCCAGAATAACAGAGAAATACTTTGTCATGAGTGCATAGAATCAGTTCTTAAATATAGGCTACTAAGATCACATATGAGGAAAGATTAGTATGTTCTAACACACTTATATGATGCCAGGTCCAATAGTCCTGACTACATTCTATATTGTTGCGTACAACAGTCGTCTGTTGAAACGCTATGTTCTCCTTAAAAATTAATTATTCAATACACAACCTCATTTAAATGTAAATGCACTAGTTCAAGTAACCTTTTAGTATGCCACATTAATTACTGATGGCAAAATGTGGCCCTGTTTAGTTTTAGTACATAACTTATTGCTTTATGGTGTTAGCTAATTAATTGAAAGATTTTTTCTTTTCTTCAGATTATTACTTTGCAGTCTACGTTGTCATTGTTCAGTTATTGTTGTGTTGTTATGCATTAAAACAACAACATTATTTTAATAAACTGTGTGCTCTGTCAAGTGTTTGATGTATTTTGATGTATTGTTTTATTATTTAAGCACAGTTGTGATCCCGATCACTGGGCTGGTTGAGAAATCATTTCCCAAACAGCTGAAAATAAACCCAATTTTGAGATTTATTGTTGCAAAGGGATTTGTGAGCTGTATGTTGTCAGTTTAGTGAGGACAACTTGATTAATGTTCCTTGCATTTGAAGATTAGTTTTACATGCAGGGACTGGGTCCAAAATCTAGCAGCTTGAGCCTAGCTGTATAATTTTAAGATAACAATGTTAATATAAGCACCTGCAGTTTTAATTGTGACGGTTTGCCTGGTTGTATTGCAAAGTATACTAACAGCATTCCAAGCCACCGACTGTGTGTGTAAAATATATCTTAGAAGACCCTTTAATTACGTTTTACCGTACACATTGTTAAATATCGGTTTTCGATATTTCAGTGTTTAGCACCAAACCTTTTAAAACATGGGTCTTCCAGACAAAATAATAATGTCACTTGATGTTGTGTTGGTTCACAAAAGAAAATAACTGGGTTTCTTTATTAAGATCTGCAGTGTGGCTGTGTTGTACAAAATAATGTTATCTTCATAGAGACCACATTGGCTAATTATGTTTGTAATGTGTAGGGGTTTTAAAGATGCACTCTGTCCCTCGTACTGCACTTCTCACAATGAAAGCATGTTGGCTCCTTTCAGCTTTCAAAGCAAAGACAGAAGATGCTGCAAATGAGAAGTTTATTGTAGTTAGCAAAAAACATGTAGACTGGGAAGTGTAGATAGGGGCCTATGAGGTCTGTAGATCGATACAACAGAAAGCATTTGCATTTATCACGTTGTCACCTAAATCCAAGTTTATACATGTTTTATAATTATTATTACGAGAAATTAAATTCTTCTTCTTTTTGAAGAATATGTCATTATTACATATTTATTTAATGTATCAATGCACTACAAACAAGCCACTACCCAACTTTCAGTAATACCAAAAAAGAAACATGTACAATTCTGTGACAAACGTTTTGACTAGAAGTCTTTGTCAATGTCTTCAAGGTCCTTCCTACATTAGTAGGACTTTGAATAGGATCACTAATCATGGGTTTACCTGGCAAGGCTGTTGTGTTACTGCTCAGCTTTTCTTTTTAAATATCAAATATCACGCTCTCTTCATTTTACGTAAGACCACACAGCATCATAACACATATTGTTATTGGGGACTGGGATAATGAAACATTTTCTTCAAGAGGACAGGCTCTCTTGATATACAGGAACAAACTGAATCCATTTCAATAAATTAGTAGGGATAAGAATCCCAATCCATCATTCTTTTCAAAGGTTCACATACATTGTAATGAAATGCAATAGTAGTTTTCTTCAATTGAAATCCAAATGAGACGGATTTTGGCTCGTAGCCTTGGAAGTCTCTTTAATAAGGCCTGCTGTCTCCTGTTCATGTGCAGACCTTGTAAAATGCTCCTTTTGTGTGATGCACAGAGACAATATAATGCCAGGGAAGATGAAGGTGTCAAAACACAAAGTTTGTAGAAATCGTATCAATGCCTCTCTGATTCAGCCTTTGAGGGCACTCTTCATTAACACTCTTGAATTGCAGAAATTATCCGGAGGTAGAGCAGTTATTTAATATTTTCAATGTCATTCTTTGTTTATTTGTTTAATACTTTTGAAATGTATTTTCAGTGTTAATTATTTAGTAAATGAACAGTCTTGTTAGTCCATAGATGATGGTACGTTGTGTATGAAGGCCACAGCAAGATCAAGCAAAGTTTTAATATATATATATATATATATAAGTATTCACAAGTTCTATGAACCAGCTTCAAAATATATAATGCTTATTTCACAAGAGGGCATTTTTTTAATTGGTATCTCTTTTCATACTGTAAACTCACATTCATTTAATTATTCTATTACTTTCATCTTCACATTTACATGGAAAGTCAACTGGCAGAACAAATGTCTTGACACCTTAAAGAAGATTTTTTATTATTTTCATTTCTAACTTTCTTCAGTGCTACCAGTTAATTTCATGAACGATGGCAATTTCTGGAAGCATTACATGTACAGATATGTGTCCAATACCTACAGCAGTAACTTAATTTATTTCTCAACTACTATTTAAAAAATAAATAAATTCATAAATTAAAAGTTTACAAGTCGATCAAAGAAAAAAAATGAAATGGTGTAATTTATTGTTAGACTTTGATTCTGGTGACGGAAGTTTTACACAAAAGGTTTTATAAAACCTTATTTTGCCCATTTGACCCTAGAATAAGGAGTTTATAAAGAGTTTTATATTTTCATCGGAATGCTGCAGCACATTGAAAAGCATACTACAATCTTTATAAGCCCTTTAATTACTCGAACCCCAAAGAGCTTCTCTAAAGGTTTTGAGCCTTAGAACTTCTTACAAATTAATATATTATAGCTGATTACCTAAAACAAGGTAGAAAAAGAAGGAGATCAATTAATTAAACCTCATTTCATTTAAATGGATGATGTTATGTGTGTGTATATATATATATATATATATATATATATATATATATATATATATATATATATATATATATATATATATATATATGTTATGTATGTGTGTAATAAATATAAAATAAGTAGTGCAGATGCTCTGGCTCAGTAATTATTTGTGATAGGCTGTGCGCTACTCCCATATGTATAGCGGCTCCAGGCCCAACTGTCTGATTTGCTGGCAGACACACAGATTTTTCCAGGTGCTGAAAATTAAATTTTAATATATTATTTAAATATTGAGGCAGTTACACTTTCCGTCATTGTACCTTTTCAACTGTGGTGGGCTCGGTGGTCAAGCTTGCACACTGGGAGGGCAAAAAGCTGCCCTTGTAATGTGGATTGTGTAGGAATAGCAATAGAATACGTGACTAAAAATATACTGGGCTCTGCAGTCCCCATTAATATACATTGGCTGTGCAGAAGAGTTAACCCTCTGTGATGAAAGGGGCTTGTTAAAGTAAGATGCATGGCTTTAAGAAAAAGAAGAAAAAGCCTTTTTGTTTATTCATTTGCTGTTTATGTTTTACCATTTTATCCCTCTCACTGCAAGTTGTGATTCACAGAGGTATGCTAAGGTTTATGCTACGAGAACCTTGCATACATAAATAACTGATGTATAAATATGTATGTACAGTGTGTGAAGAAAGAAAGACAGAACTAGAAGACACCAACCCAGCAGTGGAGAGCAGTAATAATGTTGCTCGCTGATACAGCTGTTTAAGTTAGCAGAACATGATCATTAGTGGTTGAGGTGTTTTTATATTTTCCCTTTTTAATTATTTTTTTGACTGCATATAGGGCTGCTCCTGGGTAAAGAATAAATTCAAAGGATACCAGAGAATCTTTCTGTTGGAAAATGTTTCAATTACCTGTACCAAATACGGTAATGCAGTTCATTTTGTTTCCTTAAGTTTGCACTGAACTGTTTCCAGTATTAAATATAAATATCCAGCTAGTATGTATATATGTTTGTAAACCATGCATACATTTGTTATACATACATACATACATACATACATACATACATACATACATACATACATACATACATATATAAACTCTATTTTAAAGGGGTGACAATTCCAGAGTAATAAATTCAAAAGTAGACAAAGTATTCCCAACATATACCAGTTTAAAATTCAAGGCAGAGCAAAGGAATGGGGAAAGTGCATTAGAATAAATGTCAGTAAACCATTTACACTCAGTAAGCATGTCGCTGACACAGGTGCAGTGTAACATTAGCATCATAGCAAACTCTTTTCAATCTAATATATATGTACATAGATTTCTTTTTTTTTAAACTTTTTTAGAAATTACTAATGACTTTTTCTTACAGACTCCGATTGTATCTCTGATCATTTGCAATTAGTGTGAAATAAAATAAATACATAAATGAGCAACTATAATGTATTAAAGCCTTTCATTTTTAGCAGGATAACAATGTCTTTCAGATCACTTAAAAAGGCTTCTCCACCCTCATGCTATTTTCCTGAATTTTAATTCTACATATTGTACCAAATTTTTAGGAGCTGCTTTGTGCACTATAAGGAAAGCATGCTGTTTTTTTCTTTTCTTCTTTTCTTTTAAGCATTTGTATGTCACCGTGCCAGAAGAGGGAATATTGCACAGAACATTCGCCTAATTTATAATTTAAAGCACTGGTGAGAATCTTAATTGCATTCATCATCAGATATGACATGTTTTTGAGCCGAGAACCACATCCAGTGAGAATTTTTCAGTTTTGAATTTGGAAATAAAAATATTTTTCAAGAGATCCCTTGCTGTCTGCTGTTTCCATGGCAACAGCCCTATTTGTCTGAGAACTCTGTCCACCGCCAATAGGAGAGACAGACACGTCAACTAAACATCCGACTACATCAAAGACAAATTCATCTGCTCGATCTGATCAGCTCAATTAATGTAAGAACAGAAGCTGAAGGGGGTTAAAGGGGGGCACCCATTCAGCCTAGATGAAACCCCTTTTAGTAGAATATATGCCTTCCTTTTGGGGGAGTGAATTTAGCACACTGTCAAAGACATTATCAGAGAACGAAAGCTATGGGGCCTCCTACACCTTACAGATATGAAGCTGTCAGACAAAGAATAGCACTATTCATTAAATGACACTTATTTTCTCCCACTTTACAAGAATACAGCGAACAAAACAAGCAGGGGAGCAGCTGAAGAAGACACTTTTTCACATTCAGTGGTGATGACAGACATGCAGCAATTATAGTGATAAGGCAAGCGAGACAAGAAGCAAACTGGCATTCTGGTTATCCGCTCAGGTTTAAAAGTGTGTGTGTGTGTGTATATGTATATGTGTGTATATATATATATATAGTCCCTGATTGTGTGGGACTTTATTTTCTTTTATATTTTGTTTAAAAACCTTTCTGTTAAAGTTTTTTTTTTTTATAGTACATGAAATTTGCCTCAATAATCCATTTTAATTGCACCCTTTGTTACATAAGACCTTTTGGCGTTTGCTGTGCTGTTTCCATACCAATTATATGAAACCAAAAATGGTTTATTATTATTATTATTATTATTATTATTATTATTATTATTATTATTGTACATGGTAAACTATATTTTTCCTATAATCTCCTGAGTTTTACAGTCTTCTTATTGTTCAGACGGTATGTCACTACTCTGCAATAATCAGATTACATTTGCAGTCTTCTTAACGGGTGTTATATTTGTTCTGTTTATTGAGAGCATATGTAAACTTCTACCTTACCAAAGCTCTTTTCATCTCTGCTGCAAATTGCAAAGTCTTGTGTTGTGTAAAGCAGCACCCCCTCGTTTAATCGGTAGAGGGAAAAAGTCTTTGGAGGCAAACGTCTATAGCTGTGGAGGCAGTAGTGTATGATGGAGTGAGGATCGGGTGGTGACAGGTGCGAGGAACCAAGAGCTCCTTGGGGTCACTACCTTTTAAGAATCTTATGCTTAAGCCACAATGATCTGATTTAGGACCCATTATCAACAGTCTGTAACTTATATCTGCATGATTGTAGGCTGATTGATACCGACTCTGCAGCCATGTGCTCCGTAATGTGCTGTCAGGAAATGCTGACAGATGCAATGAAACAGCAATACATGTAGGGCAGCAGTAATGTAAAGGTCCAGCCAGGCTGTATGAAAACTGATAGCTGGGATATTGGCTTGTATGTTACCATATACACCAGTCCCTTTGAGAATGTAACTAGTGAGTGAATTAAAATGGTCTCTAGGTACACTGGGTTGATGGGGAGGGGGATGCTTCTTCGTTTAGGAAAGCCTGTGTGTTTGGCAGGATGCTGTCTTGAGGAAGCCATGCCAGCAGTGAGGCTGAGAGCTGCTACCCGACCAATAACATGCTGGCTGTACTTTATTCTGGGGACAGAGTGGCTCAGTGGGTCGGCATAGTGATCTCTGGTTTGGCGATTTGATCGGTAGTGACAAAGTTACTTCCAACTGATGACTATATTTTTTGGGGGGGGAGGGGGTTACTTTGCCATGGATCTTTGCCCAAATTCTAGCAGTGGACAGGTGTTCATATCACAAAACCACAGTAGGGACTGGCACTAAACGATATCTTAATCAGCAGCCTCTTAGAGGGAGCTAAGGATTAGTTGTGCACAGTGGATGATCTCCCCCTTAGCAGGTTTCACGAGAATTCACAGACCCATGCAGGGAAGCTTGTTGAACCACAAAGTGGAACAACCTTATTACTGTATTTGTGTATAACAGGATATGTGCATCATTGTAATATAAAAATAGTGATGTTGAGATATGTCTATAGAATCATCACCGTGCCTTTTCTCCAGATCTCCAGAACCAAAGATAAAAAGGTATTGATATTTCACACAGTCTCCTCCAGAAGCCCCTGTACTATCCTTTGAAATCAGCTTGCTTATTTTATTAATAAAGGCTGCGTGGTTCCTCTGATGTGCAAGTGCATGTAGCCTGCCTGCCTGCAGCATAATTTGAACTTGCGATAAGCCAATGCAGAGATGATACATGTAAAAGTCCCAGGATTCTCGTGTGAGGCTCCTCAAAAGCTCCCCAAAATGATCAGATCTATACTCTTGTTCTCAGCGTATCTTGTGTCTGAAAGTCTGCTGCCTGTACAGATTATACATAGATTAACTAGATGTCAAACAAGATGTTGTTACTGGTCGTGAATGGTATACAATTTAGATCATGCAAACCATTGCTTGGCATCATGCTGACAATTTTATTTAAAGATTAGTTGAAATAAAGATGTTTCATAGTTGTCAGTCAAAATGAATAAGCAGCAGCAAAAAGACAGCATCAAGCTCAGTTAAGAAAAGACGTCGTTCACAGTGGTTGCCGGGCATTTGTTGAACAGCAGTCCTCCATTTTAATGAACTGGGCAAAATGTGTGCAATCGTTATGAGGCACTTATAGGTCAATCTGCACCATTTGCTGATATTTACTGTTTCAGGTTTTTGTTGTTGTTGTTGTTGTTTGTTTTTCTGTAAAAAGATTCAGATCTTTCCTATGAACTCTCTTTCTAAACTCTCCCAGATGACTGAGTAAATGGAATCATCTCTTCTTCCCTAAATATTTAAACTGAAATATTCTCAGGTGGGTGCTGTAAACTTTTATAAGCGTTCATTCGCTTTTAGTCCTAGTTTGTGCTAATGCAATTCTTTGACCACACTCTGTTTTTGAGGGCTCACAAATGAGTTGAAACTGCAGTGATCTTCAATGAACGCAGTAGGTCCAAAAGTCCATATCTATTAACAGTCAAAGTAAAGTTTTGTATTGTAATCTTACCAGTGCTTAATAATAATAATAATAATAATAAGTGTTGCAAATACATTTTAAATGTGTTATTGGTTATTCATTATTGACCACCTATCACATTATTATGATTTTCTTGTGTTTGTTATCTGATTCAGCAATTTCTTATAAGTAATGCATTTATAAGTCTTCTTCTTCTTCTTCTTCTTCTTCTTCTTCTTCTTCTTTTTACAGTAATGAAATGCTGCAAGGCCCAAATGTAAATTGAGTGCTTAAGCAGCTACACACAGTTTCAGATTATGCAACACAAAATATTTCCTGAATAAACAGACATGTTTTATTCCTAATTCATCTCCTAATTTAAAAGAAAACCACACCCACATTGCATTTATCAAAACATCCTTTTTATGTATTTTGTAAGCTAAGAATGCTATAACCCCTATTAAGCCTTTGTAGTCAATTGGCATTATGACTGATTAATATAGAGCTTGACTAAATTGTTGATCTGTGTCTGAGCTATCAAAATAAATTATTTGGGTGGCAGTAAGGAGAATAGTTAACTTAATGTGCTTAATATTACCTGGCTCTGTTGCTGATGGAGATAATGTATTCCATAAAGTCATCCTATGAATATCACAGTTAATAAAAAGCAACGTTAGGCAAAGAGAGAAAACGTCTCTATCTATAAACAAGCAGACGAGAAATGGATTTTCTATTCAGTCAAATCATTTTAGTCGATGGAGCAGCCTTTTTCATGCATATTGCATTCAAGTGCTAATTAATACAGTCTAATTCAGGACAATGATGCCTGAACTGATGTACTGTCATCAATACCCTATGTTAAAATCAAGCCATGACAGGGACTTAACACCCTGGAACAGGTCATCATACTAACATATTCCTCTTGCCTTTTAGTATTTATCTTCAGTCAAGCAAAGTATTACAAGACAGGGTAAAAAAAGGGAAATGATTACAAATGAAGAGTGACGCGGCTGTGAATAGAACATATGCTGGACGAGGCAGAGGCATCAGTGAATTATATCATTTCATGAGGAAACGGCACTGGGGCTGAACGGACCCATTTTAAAACTTGATGTATTTTATTTCTACTGTATTTGGACTGTCATCTCTGGAGAAAGACTTTGTTTAATTGAGAGTCGGCTCCAATCTGCATGACTTGAGTGTGAAGTGTAAGCTACAGCACAGGCACAGATATCTTT
The DNA here is from genome assembly GCA_030684275.1 of Acipenser oxyrinchus oxyrinchus. Lineage (NCBI taxonomy): Eukaryota > Metazoa > Chordata > Actinopteri > Acipenseriformes > Acipenseridae > Acipenser > Acipenser oxyrinchus. Next base: position 104,891,383 of record CM060247.1, read on the forward strand.
GGCCAGTCTAATAAGGTTGAAGTGTACTCTTTGTTTCTTCTTACGACAGCAAAAACAGTACATCCGACCTGTGCACACTTTAGAACATGCAAATAACTGCTGCAAGATAAGGGCATGTTGATTATTGTTGCATTTCATTTTATTTATGTAGATTTTTGTTTTTTAAGCATGCATTTTAAGCATATTATATATTGTCCATTCACCCTGCAGGTCGTATTCCAAACGTACTAATTTGGTTACTGTTTTTTTTATTATTTCCCTTGCACGGTTCTGATTATTATTACATTGTGTTCAAAAACAAAAAAATATTTTACATCAGACCTTACATTTGTTTAAAATATTCTGCACTTGAAAGATTATGAAATTCAGCTGTGACGGTTGTGATGATTCAGATATGTAAATGCCTCATTAACACACTCAACATAGCGTACTGTACTGAACAGATTCAATACAAACAGTTCCCCACCAACTTGTCTTGTATTATTTATTATTGACAGTATGGTTTGTTTTTTTCAACCAATGTCATTTACCACCTCAATTCAACCAAAAACATTTTTAGGAATGTTTCTGTGGACAGTTCTGCTGATTTTTGTCACTGATTTCGCAGTCTTGTTTCAGTTAAAGCTGCTGTTGGATGACCTGCAATCATTTTTTTTTTTTTTTTTTTTTAATCTGAGTCAAGTTAATTAAACTACTTTTGCAGTGTGCATAATGATTGTTTTTCAAGTTTGGCTGTTTTTTTGTTTGAATTTAGGATTTTTTACGTATTTATTTATGTATTTATTTAGTTGAATTGTATGTATTTATTTTATCCAAATTAACTGCATGGTGAAAATCATACTCTCTGTTATGCACACAAAAGTGAACTGCATCATCAGCAGAAGCTGTATTATATACTATCTGGACAAAAGCCTTTTCAACTTTCTACCAAGGCTTGCTATTAGTCACGGGTCCCGTCTTTCGAAAAGAAAAGTCAATTTCCTTTAGTAGAATAATAAATAATAATGTCCATTTTCATGTATATACAGAAGAGGCTATAGTAGAGCGATTTGGAGAATGCATAGCAATTTGATTTGTCATTGCTAAAATCTCACACGTAAAATTTTTTTTATTTATTTATTTATTTATTTATTTTTTTAAATACAGTAGTATTACCACCCCTGTGGCATTTACACTTTTGGCCACCGCGTGGCACTGTGAGCTTTGGAAAAAGAATCTCATTCTTAAAAACTGCAGGCTACCATCTAAACATAATGCCCTTTCTTTTAGATATATCAATATTCAAACATCATATGTACAAAGATATTTTACATTTTGAATTTTTACCTATATATATAAAGAGTAGATTCTACGGTATGAGTCTGTCATTACAGAACAACCTGAAAAGTACCTTTGTCAGGTACTTAAAATGTATATACCCATTAAAATGAATAGGACATTTTCGGTTTACCTATCCCTAACAAAAAGGTCTTGGCGAATAACAAGGAATAAAGAAGATCTCTTCTGCTCCACTTATTTGGATTCTAGCACTCCAAGGCCTGATGTCTATTTATTCCTGTCCCTTTTAGCAGTGAAGTGTGTGTGTTTTTCGCGGTGGCGTCGGTGGTGGCGCTGATTAGCGCTGCAGCGTGCATCTTCTTCCGTGCCTGGCGGGGATCCAGGTGCTACTCATGCGGTGAAGTTTTTATAGGCAATGTGTGAGGCAGCAGCAGATGTCACTCCATTTGCCTAAATCCTGCTGACATTTGGAGATGTGGCAAAAGTGAGCAGAAGAATGAAATTTAATTAAAATGAAATGCAGGCTTGGCCATTGTATCCATTCTCATCCCTGCGCACTGGTGTACATGTGCAGAGAGTGCCACAGTTAATTTGTTTAATCAGGGTTGCCAGGAGGGGAAAGATGTACTGTAGTTCCTGAGCTGAAAGGCTGAGCACGAGGCAGATGCAAGGCATCCAATTCTGGGCTTGGCATGATGCAGAGAGTGTGTAAGCGATGTCATTGAGACACCTGGAGGGAAAGAGATTTCATACTCTCACCTGCGGCTTTTTTTAATTTTTATAAAGTGACATTCTTAATTTCTTACACTGTACATTTCCGCTGGAAGGACGTGTCTCCCCAATAGTTGGCAACCGTAGCACATACTGATACTGTACAATCAATGCAGACTTTCTTTTTTTTTTTTTTTTTTTCGAGTTTGATTTTCTGTGTTGGCACATCAGCAGGGGAAGCTTTGTAACCAACGAGCAGCCTGTTTTAAAATAAATAGAAAGATTATTATTTGTACATATTGCTTTACAGGAAGCTCCACATTTCTTTTTAAATATCCCATCCTTTGTCATTTTGTCTGTATTGCATATTGTATAAAGCAACTGCCCATTATGAGAAGTGATCCTATTGATAAAGAGGCAACTGCTGTCACAATTCATCAAATTGCATGAAAGAATCCTCTTTTAATTTCACATTCTGTAGTGTCTACAATGTTCTCTATTCATGCACATATACAGCACGCAGATATATAGAACTACAATATTGCAATCATATTTATTGTAGGTATCCTAACAGCCAATGCTCTGGGAAATGTATAAAAAACACTCCTTTTTTTGCTGATAGAATTAAAGAGAGCACATTTTTCATGTTTGCCCTCCCATATTCTGTAGTTTAATAGTTTCTGTGTTACTTTCACAGTGTTGGTAAGTTTTTTTTAACAGCTGAAAGACAGCCATTGGGGTTGCTTTGTCCTTCCTTTTTAGCAGGGATTGCCGCGCACCGTGTTTGTTACAGTTGCATTGTTTGTTTAAATAAAATAATAATCTTTATTACCCTGTGGCTATATCCTTGGCTGTTTCTGAATATTTCATTCTGGTGCTCAACAGAAAACATGCCCCTACACAAAGAAAACATTGAAATGCGAATTTCATTTCATTCTCTTTTTTTGTTGTTTTTTTTTTTTTGTTACTAGATTTGAATTCTCTTAAATCCATTCATTGATTGGTGCCTCGATAACGATAATACATCATTTTTTTAAAATTGAGGCTTGGTGCTAAGTTGCGCCATTATGATGTTCTCTTCCAGCAATGTTTTGTCTCTAATGCACTTCCCTCATTGTAATTCTATTGCAAACCTGATGTCTACCATCAAGTCGCACAATAATTATTTTAAATTGCTACTAGGAACAGTGGCCCTGGTGGGATATATTACCACCATTCTAACAAGATGAATTTCGCTACACATATAACCATATGACTGTGATATGGGGGGGAATTTCTGAGCTACAGGTAAGCAAGCATTCCTTTAACACCTCAGAGGAGGAGGGGGGAACTAGAAGCACTAGACTTCATTATCTGCATTAGAAGATTATTATGCTCAGCGTCTGCATATATATTCGTTTTGTTAAAGCAGCACAGAGGGTACACAGAATAAAGAACTGCATTTTCCTTCTCTTTTTTTGCTAATACATTTTACAAAGCATAGCAAGTTTACTGTGTGTACACTAGGAGATTTATTTTTCTACACTGCAGCATCAGGTCAAAGAACTGCATACATTGAGAACAACCTATTAGGAAGAAGTCAAGTAGATGTCCCTAGCTCTGGTTCTAGTTAATATGCAGCCAATGTCTTCATTACTGGGTGCTGGGGGAAGAAGACTGTGTAATATAAGGCTTGTGTAAAGTGGAGGTCTCTAGTGGGCCTGCACTAAAGAGGACTAAGTATATGCATCTTGGCTTTGGATTAGAAACCCATGATCTGGGAATGGCTTTGCTAGGTTTCAGGACTGTATTATAGGAAGGTAAAGGCAAAGACAAGGCTGTTTAAACTACTGTGCTGGGTGATTCTAACACCTGGGAGATGGCTCTTGTGTTATTCTCCTGGGATGTGTCAGGCGCTCAGGGTCTATTGTGCCATCACGTTCCAAATGGTACCAGCAATTAGCGGGAAGCGCTTCAGCCTTGCTTTGTCTGACCCTGTTTGAACGCCATCTGAAAAGGGCATTGCCATCGCAATGAGGCTGTTTGTGTTTTATGTGGACCACTGAAGTGGAAAACTACATTGTGAATATTTCTATATTTCTGTATTACAACCACACCAACTCTCATATATATATATATATATATATATTTCAAAGACTATTTAGCAAAATGAGAGTCTAGTAATGATTGATTAATGCAAAGTCTTAAAATAAATAATCTATAATAAGTCACATATTCCTGCTACATGTTCTTGTCAAACTGTGCACTATTTATTTTATACTTTAAAGTGTCTTATGGTCCATATAATGTTTGTATTAAACAAAACAACTGAAAATAACAGGGAAGGAAAAAAAACCCAGTCAACTCCATAGCCAAAGAGTTCCACAGTATTGTACATCTCACTTCAGCTCTGGTTGTCAGATAGTTAAAAAATCAAATATAATCAGATCCGTTACAGAGGTGAAAAGTTTCAATATTCGTCTTCTTTTTCCCCAAATACAGCAATCCTGATGTTAAAATGATGGTAAAAATTAAGCATCTAGTTATGTACACTGTGTCTGCACGTTGTGCTGGCTGCACTGCATGTGTTAGACTTTTTTTTTCCCCCTCAGTTCTTTTTTAATCTTTTATTCATAGCTTAGCAGGTGATGAAAAATGTATGCCTTGAGTCTGGCATTGAAATAAATGCAAAATGAAAACAGAAGCAGTTTATACTGACAGTCTGAATATCTCTATCTAGAACAAGGTTGCTCAGTATAAATCAGTGTAAGAAAGTAGAAGAAAATAACAGTAACTCTATGATGTAAATGATGCTGCGTCCTCCCTGTAAGCCTGTGCTCAAAGATTAGTATACTTTTATTGTCATGCAGGTAATGCACACAGTCTACCACCTGCCTGTACAGCAATGTCCTTGGGAACCAAGCATGCTGTGCAGTACTGCTAGGCGTGTGTTGTAATGAACAGTGATTTAAATGGGATTTCATGTGGATGCAGGGTGTTACTATACCAAGATAGCATTACAGCTGTGAATCTTACAATGTGGACGGCATTTCTCCTATTGCTTCAATTCTGCTTTCTTATAATGTGCAAACGACTACAATGTCACAGTACAATAGTTGAAACTGAAAAGCGAGTCAGACCATTCAGTGTCTCATTAAATACATTCATAATAGATTGTTTTATTTGAATTTTGAAACAGGAGGGTTTTTTTTCAATGCATCACTGTTTGTGATTTTTGAAAGCAAAAATAATCAATAGTGGTAGATGTGTAAATATATGAATGTTCTGCTATATGTACATGATACAGGTCTTGTTTCTGAAAAGAGTAATGGCTACACTTGTGATTGATGACACTTGATTGTTAATACAGAGGAGTGTATTTTCTTGAATTGCTGTGAGCCGCAGTTACACAAGAAGGTTTGAATTCAGTTGACTTGCATTAATTAACCCATTTTAGAGGCTGCAGTCTATAATAATACTAATAATAATAATATTGTATCCAGACAGGTGCTTCCCTTTTGCACTGTTGTCTATAAGCTCGATCATTTTATTTTAAATAGTAGACATTTTAGTGGCCAGCAAAAAATACAAATAAAACAACTTAAAAGTCAATCTAAAAACAGAGCTTTTGTTGTCTCACATTTTAAGTTGTCACATGGAATACAATAGTATTGCTCTCCTTGGTCATGAAATATTTGTTTTTGTTCTAATGTAATTTGAAATAATACATGTCTTCAGTGCTAACTATATATATATATATATATATATATATATATATAAATTTAATTCAGAAACTGTAAAAGGGAGGCTCCATGACCTTTAATTCTGAAACCAGCTGCTGACCCTAATATGGATCAACCAATCAGACATCTCGATTTAATTGTTGGGCATCCCATCTAAAACACACAAGACATTTTCACTACAAACAACCACGATGGCCTGAAAGAATCACAGCGATCCCCTGGTGGAGATGCTTGGCTTGATAGAAACTCACAGGGGAGTTGGGGAAAAAAAGAAAGAAAGAAAGAAAGAAAGAAAGAAAGAAAGAAAGAAAAAGCAAGATCGTTTTAGGCGGTGTTGAGTAAAAAAAAGAAGAAAGTTGATCACGATGACAATGTAATAAAAATGTTTTAAAGGAACAGATTTGTTTTTTGTATAAATGCATTACATGTATGTTCTTAGTTAAAAATGGATCTCTTTTGTAAGGGCTATTATTGTAATACTTGTGATCTACTACACAACAAAAGGAACAGCATTAAGATAATGGCAGGATATCTGTGTGTGGATTTGGAAAGTTCCTGTGTTGTTTCAGAGCGAGTATCAGGATTTATCGTCAACATGAATAAACTCCAAATAGTTTTTCTTCTCTTTTTTTTTATCGAATTCCTTAAGCAATATAAGCACCCAGAGAGGTTTGAAGTGACAGGATTACAAGCAATCTTTTACATACATGGCCTTTGGGGATGAGCGGCTACCTTGCATCTAATAAACAAGAAAGCGACTGTGCTGAATAATGAATTAAGTGGCATAAGTTGTGATAACAAGAAGCAAATGTAACTTCAGACGAATGGTGTTTGCTGTGTGTGGGGTTATCTGAGAGGGCTGATGCACTGCCAAGGGAGATCGGGGGGAAAAAGAGTCTCATTATATTAAGATGTTTTTTTACTCAACACGGCCTAAAACCATCTTGCTTTTTCTTTCTTTCTTTCTTTTTTCCCCAACTCCCCTGTGAGTTTCTATCAAGCCAAGCATCTCCACCAGGGGATCGCTGTGATTCTTTCAGGCCATCGTGGTTGTTTGTAGTGAAAATGTCTTGTGTGTTTTAGATGGGATGCCCAACAATTAAATCGAGATGTCTGATTGGTTGATCCATATTAGGGTCAGCAGCTGGTTTCAGAATTAAAGCTCATGGAGCCTCCCTTTTACAGTTTCTGAACCAAATTAAATTATTAATAGACTGATTGCTTCAGTGTAGCTTCACAGGGACTTCTAACCTGCCATACTGAATAAAATAAAACCACTGCTTTACATTTTCATTATACCAAATGGTATTTTAAATTGCAAATGCATTCCAGTTTTTTTTGCTTGCGCTGTGATATCTTAACCATTAACTGGTTGTATTAAAATAAAACGCATGCTTTTCCAGAATATTATGAATTTAAAAAGACTTGAGTTAATAGATGCTCATTATATTCTCCTCACATTTATAGTCCAGTCAGGTTGTCACAAGGATAACATCTGACACAGTCACCCCCACTGCTGGTGCGAATTTTACAATGAAAAGAATATTAGGCATTGAAGTAAAATGTATTAATAAGCTAATTTTGAAAAAGGAGTATAATTCCCTACTAATAACAGCTGTTTATTGCTTTTCAACAACAAGCACATGATCATAGCTCCATTTTGATGTTGTCAAAACTATGAGTTATCGTGTAATGAGGGTATAGTAATTACTGAAAAAGTAGTTTGTATGAAAAAACAAAATACAAAAGAAATATTAAATTTGTGGCTAAAACACTGTTTAACTTTGATTTTATTACAAGTTATTATTTTCTTAAAGAGAAGGTCAAATCTGAATTTTCTGATTAATAAACACCATTCAAAACCACGCATGACTGGGATTTTTGACTTAAATCCATGGAAATAGGCACCGTTTTCAATCCAGCTCTATACTGTTGTAGATTCTAGTCAGTGGTAATTTGGGAGCCCTTAAAGAAGCTGTTTTACAGCAAGGTGTTTCACTCAGAAGCCATTTGGTGCCTTTTCTAAATAAAACTTTGAACCTGTGATTTAATATGGATTTAATAAAAACGAGTAATGAGGCATAAAACTAAATCTAATATTGTAAGAGGATTGTTTAACACAGACTTGCATAGCAGATTGACTCCCTTGGCAATTGAATTATTGCTTTATTGCAGACCACTGTAGGAAATAAATAAGAAATGTTATATGCCTTTGAGTACAACTACTGTGTATTGCAATATACATATACAGTAAATGCATAATGTTTCTTCCTTTAATACAGATGAGGTCAGAACAGAAGCATAAGGGCTAAATTGCATGGGTCATAAATACTGAGTAATTTTAATGTAGACTGGTCTGTTCATTACATGCCATATGAGACTAACTGTATGTGCTATTAGTATGTGTTACCATATGACCTAAGGGTACTATAAGCTGGCTCAATTAAAATGTTGAACAATAGATAGATTCTGCATAATATATATATATATATATATATATATATATATATATATATATATATATATATATATATATATATATATATATATATATATATATTCTATGTTACCGTGGCAACATACCCCGAAACTGGAAAAAAACAAATCCTGGAATCAGTTACGTTCATACGTATGTACATGGTTGATACGGTTTTTATCAGACTCCTGCTACGTCATCGCTGCCTGCACCGCTTAATGTAAACAGCCGCCATATTTATAACTAACAATAACAACTCAAACCCACAATGTCGTATTTTGCGTTCAGTGTGCGGAACGAGATCATTTCACCAGCTATCTGAAAAAGGCCTGGACATACATCTTTCGAATTTCTTCTTTCTCAGTAAAAAAATAAATAAATAAATAAAAAACGCTACCAACGTAACCTGTGCAGACATAACTATATATGCAGCATTTAAATACAGCAGCTCACCGCAGTTTACACAAACAAAACGAAACTAGACGGTAAGAAACATAGAATATATAAAATAATAATATGGGCCACAATATATTACCACGGGCTCCTGAGTGGCGCATCTATTAAAATCACCCGCGTAGAGTGCAGGATGCGCCCCGACCGAGGACGGGAGCTCTCAGGGGGCGGCTCACAATTGGCCGAGCCTAAAAATAATTGGACACAACTAAATCGGGGAGAAAATAACAAAAAAAATCTAATTGGCGAATATTTAACTATACACACAAAAATATGTCTCTAGTTAGTAGCCACGAGTGCCTTGCTAGCTCAAAACGTAGAGACATATCTTTGTGTGGTAACATATTATTCTTTCTTTCACAGGGTCACTGAAACTTGGGTAAAGAAAAAACATATATATATATATATATATATATATATATATATATATATATATATATATATATATATATATATATATATATATATACACACACACACACACATAAATAATGCATAACAAGTCTACAGTGAAGTTGTCATACAGATCTTGTATTATTGTTAGTCAGGTAGCTGTCCCAAAACCTGTCCACTGATTGGAAAGAGATCACTGGAGCCCTCCATGTAACCATCTGTACCATACTGGACTGCGGGCATCAACAGCTGGCTCTCTCTTGGCAGTGCCTGGCAGTTTTCATTTCTTTTGTTGTTCCTTTATTATTCAGGAAAAAAGAGCTTGTACGTGATTTGAAGCCCATCACTGCAGCTAGACCAGATGGAATTCCTGCCACAATGCTTCAGGCTCCTTGCCCTTCCTCACCCATCTCTGCTATTTAACTTGTCCCGAAACCAAGTCCCCTAATTGGAAACTCCTATTTTTAATGAATTTAGCACTCATGAAAGGTGTCAAATTGACAGCAATGGTGACAAGTATTATATTTATCCATACAGCCCATGCCGCACATTGTAAGCTTCCCACACTGCCCTGCCACAGCGACAGTCTTCCCCTGAGGTGGGTGACTAGGTGGCCTGTGCCCACCCAGCTTTACCCCACTAAGTAGAAGGCAGTGGTCGCAGTTGTTACCCACTAAGGAACTGAGCTGAGACCTCCAGAACTCATCAGAAAGTGATGAGCTATTTCTAGCTATTGCAAAAGAAACCTAGACTCGTTCCCTATTCAGTGTGCCTTCATAAACACACTTTCACCAGGTCTTTCTACCTTTGTATTAGTGCTTGTACTGGTGACATTGCGTATGCTTACAGCTGCTGCTGGAAAAAAAAGTTTGATTCAGAAATGACCAAAAGAAAGGCTCACGTTCTTGAACTGTTCTGTGGTTTAAGAGCTACTTTTTAGCTGCAGCATTTAATGAATCCCTTTAAATGTTGGCATTTCAGCATACTAAGTGATATTATGATATATAGCCTGTCACTGCCATTCGTAACATTTTCATATAAGCATTTCTTCTGAAAATATACAAGCGCTTCCTTACAGTCAAAGTTTAGGAGTGTGTTTGTTTTAAAATGCCCAGAGGAATGCTCCAGAGGGGCCAGTCAATTATAAATAATTGCTGTATCTGTGACTTTTTTTCTGGGGGAAAAGATATGGTCTTCTTCAACTTTCTTAAGTGCCAGACTACTTAATACTTCCAAGATCTGGTAATTGTTTGCACTCTTTTTAACTAGCATGTGTATATGCTGTAATAGGCTTGAAATATGCCACATGTAATGTTAAATTGAATAGATTTTCAGCAAAGTTAAAACATGCCTGTGACAGGTAGAGCCCTGTCGCTGGTTCCTGTGCAAATGTGTGCAGCTGGGACGCGGAACAGTAGACGGGTTGCTGGGCAACCAATTGAGCAGTTAGACTTGCCCGGAGCTGAGCTGATCAGGAGGTCGGGATTGGCTGGGGGGCGTGCCCGAGGAGGCTGCGCCACAGCTGAAGGCTACTGCACGGCCATAGCCATACTGAGAGAAAGCTTGCTGTGTTGACATCGAGGAGGGGAGCGTCTGCTCTATTGAGAGAACTTCTACTTGAAACCCCTCCATTGCAAGACGGTAGTCATGAAGGCGTTGCCCAGCCAAGGCCGTTTTAAAAGGCCGGAGTGGCCGTGAGGATGCCGGGACTCCTGGAGCCCAGAAGTATGTCAGTTTAGGGGATGTTGATCCCAAACTGTGTAAAGAGGGTTTGTATAGTGTAGTAGGTTCCTGGAGCGGGACGTTGCTTTTAGTGGGACTAGCACTCGCCATTTGTGTGGCAAACTTTTAATTTTAGCTTTGTTTTGTTTTCTTTATTAAATGTGACACTTGGGCTACCATTGTTGGTACCCTAGCGTCAGCACTTGTGTGTTATTAAATCTGCGTGCCTGTGCGGCGTGTCAGCACCCAGTGCTCTGTGTCTGCCTCAGTATTTTTCAGTGACGACCCACACACGTAACACTTCCACTGTTCATGGCCATAACTAGCTATGAGGACACCGAGATCGTGTGCTCGGTTGTTTTTTTGCATCATCAATGCTGATGCTCATGTAAAAAGACTCCTTAATTTTCTCTGTTGGTTTGCCGTGTAACATTGATTTGGAGGTTGAATAGTAAATACCAAGCAGTCATATAAATTCTGCCAGCTATAGCTTGAAACCTAAGTTTGACCTCGGTAGAATGTCAGCTCTGGTTTCGACACTGCTCCTGTTCAGGGTATCCGGTCAGCTTTAACGGAGGCAGCCATACACATGTACTTATGGTTTACATCTAGAGAACTTCTTGTCCAACTGTGATGAAACTTGATTGTAACATTCTTTGGCACTGGTAATTATCGGAACCTGGGGATGTAGGGAAGCTGTCTGTCTGGTTGTGCTGTTGTGATGAAACTTGATTGTGACATTGTTGGTTTTGATTTTAAATTATTGTGAGGATTTACCCATTTTCACAATAAAATAACATCATGTAGTGCATGATGTTGCTTGTAGTAGAAAAACCTATTTGTCTGATTAAGAGCCCAAGTTAACTAACTATAAATGAGGTTTTACAATGCAAATTCTGATGCAATGTTTTTAAAAGTGTCCTGCTTTTCTATACAAAGTATGTAATTTAGTAATTGTTCAAATTTTACAAAAAAACTAAACCAATATATAATTAGTTATTTGACATTTAAAAAGATTAATTCCTGGTCATACATCATATTATTTATACACTGTAACATTTGGTGGAAAAAGCTGAATGTTCATTAATAATGAAATCCAGTAAAATACTGAGGAGGGGAGGAGCATTAGGATTAGTAACCCAAATCTGCTACTCAGATGTTTGGCACGACTAATCCACACTTCATCATTACTATATTCATATGCTAAAGAAGACACTTTGCAAAGCTCTCTATGAAAGGTTATGAGCTTCTTATATGGCTTAAGATTCCAATACTAGTGAGCTACAGAATCAGGAGCTCTCTGGTTCAAACACTGCATTGGCCTTTGCACTGCTGCGGGTTAGGGAGGAAAATATTCAAGGCTTGGTTCACCTCCTCATGCTTCAGCAGCCCCTACTGGTCAGACAGGCCATGAACACAGGCAGTGATTGTCTATGCTGGACCCTTACCTCCAGGGCTCAGCAGCATTGTAACATCCGTTACTGAAGTTCAGTGTGTGAAAAGAGGCACTTGGCTTAACAGCAGGAATGGAGGTCATCGTTGATCTTCAAGAGATGGACTTCCCAAACTGAAATTGGTATTACTGGTATTAGTTTATTATCAGTTGGTTCAGATCAAGAACCTGTTGTGTGGAAACTTGTAATGCGTTGAGCAAAATGTGAAGACGATATAAAAACGCAAATCCCCATGGAGTGAACTGTTTTCAGTTATCAATATCTTATTTTAAGCAGCCTAATTAATACGTGGAGATGGATGTTTAAGCGTGCCGGAATTTCTGTGGTATAAGAAAAGGCCACTTTCCAGTGCCCGGTATCACAGCTGAGAGTAATGTTAGAAGTCAAAATAGGCAGATTAATTTACTTATGTTGAGCTAAGTGCATTCTTGGCTCATAAAGGGGAATAATTTGCTCGCTAAAGCCAAATCTCCCATTTGTGACAGCAAATGTCATTGCTTGAATTTCCCTTTGACAGCTTGGCAACCCTGTACCTCGGTTATAGTATCCATTTATTTGTCTTGTTTTCAGCCAAATGAATCTGTTCTGTTTTGACAAGGAGACTGATGGGTAATTGATAACTGTGATAGAAGCAAACACAAGAACAGGATCCTGAATTATTCAGCTCCTTTCAGTATCAATAAGGGTAAAGAATTCATGTTTCTGTTTGCGCTGAAACTAAACTAAGGCAGCCAGACATTTACTCTGCCACTCTATCAGAAAACCAAACAGTGTACATTTGGTTTTCTCCGACAAAATGTTTTATAAGCTTGTAACAATGTGTGTGAAGCTGCCAGAATAATAAATAGGCACAGCGGCCCATGCATGCTAATGTTATGTTGTAAGCAGTTTTGTTGACAAGTGCTAATACTTCTTTCATACTATCATCAAAAGCCGCTAATACAACAGCCATTACTCGCTTGCTCTCCCTGCAAGACATGATGGATTGTGACCTTAATATGAGTCAGCCGAGTTTTGAAAGTTAAACAACTTGCAATAAATCACAGAATTATTACAATGCGGTTTAATTGGTTAAGGACTGTTTATTTCCTAAAGAGGCTGAAACAATTCGGTTTTGGCACGTTTAATTTGCAAAGTGCATTTTCATTACAAATGGCAGTTTAATATCCCGCTCCTTTGTCATGCAGAATATGCAAGACATAGGCAATCTATTAATTGGACAAAAATGCATGGCAAGCGTAAATCGTTCTTTATATCGTCACTCCTGTGCTTTTGCATCTGTGAAATATATTAAGTGGAACCTGACTAAAGTTAAACGCTTTAGGACTTAGCTGTTGGTTTCTGAAATAAAAATTTGATGACAGACTTTATTTCAGTACAGTGTACACCAATTAAGTAACAGTAAACACGAAGGACAAGTTGGACAATTATCTCGGTCTTCCTTGAGGCACAGATTAATATATTAATATTGATTCAGCAATGATTCATAATGGTGTACAGCTCAGAAAAGTCAAATGTAAGGGACGCCTGAATGGACTAAACTTTATTTTTAATTGAGAATCCAAGTAATCAGGAAGTGTGTTTAGCATTCCTTGGACTATATGCTAGCTATGTAAACATGCTATTGGCATGTGTCTAATATATTATTCTATAGCTTAAAGGCTTGGGCACTTTCATATTTTTATAGATGTTAAATTATCTGCATCTTTTTGTCCTGAAGAGATGTGTAGTGGGTTAGCAGTTTGCGTAGTTCCTTCTATGTCCAGGATGTTCTTGTGTATTCTTTATGATATGTCACAAGCTTGTGGCTATTGACCTAAATTTCAGATCCTTTTCATTTTGATTAAACCATCGCCCCTTAAACAGTTACCTGGAAAATTAACCACATTAGAAAGGCATTGTATACCATTTAAAAAACACTGGATCTCCTCAAGCGCCTTTAAATCTGCCTGACGGCATTTGTTTAGTAAATAATTGTTCCAAGTGTAGTACAGCACTTTATCTTGGGCGATGCTTGTGCAACTGCTGGGACTTTTTGTATACCATTAAGTGGTTTTATTGTAGTTTTATGAATATAATATATCTGAATATTTGCCAAGCTAATCTTGAAGTCTTTTATCTTTACAATTTCAGGAACCTATATGCTGTTTCAATAATAATAATACTAATAATAATACTACTACTACTAATAATAATAATAATAATAATAATAATAATAATAATAATAATAATAATAATAATAATAATAATATTATTATTATTATTATTATTATTATTATTATTATTATTATCCCAAACTCTTAATTGTTATACGTTTCAATGGACACCAAGACAGCTATAATTACACATGTATTTAACTGTACTGTGGTCATTACACTGTACTTTAAAATAAGTAACTGTCCATGATGAATTGATAGTTAATGTCCCATTGCAGTGCACTGCAATCACGTCTGATCGTTTTTTAAAAGTCTTGTGTCTGATCAGTACTGTTAGTAGTTAGAAACAGTGTAGTTGTGTTAAAAACTTCCAGTCACTTAAGCACATGCGGGCGCTCCTTTAGTTATTGTTAGTATCAGGCCTCTACACCTGCAGGGTGGTAAGGTGAAACATTTCACGATCAATTTACACTTGCGTCTTTGAGCAGCATTTAAAAACAGTATTTCCCCTGTCACCTTGTCCCTGCTTGTTGCTGGCACTTTGACAATTGATAGCATAATAATTTCTTCAATAATATTGTGCTTTTATAGCCTAACCAAACTGCTGAATCTACTGCAAGTACTTTATAGGACATTGCCAGTGTATAGCCAGTATG
This sequence comes from Acipenser oxyrinchus oxyrinchus, assembly GCA_030684275.1. NCBI lineage: Eukaryota > Metazoa > Chordata > Actinopteri > Acipenseriformes > Acipenseridae > Acipenser > Acipenser oxyrinchus. Next base: position 104,906,404 of record CM060247.1, read on the forward strand.
TAACTTGTACTCTGATTATTAGGCCTAAAGTTTTGCATCACCTAGAAATTTAGGATTGAGAAAATTATTTAGATCTTTTATTTAACATCATGTAATCAAAGATACTACAAAGTGATATTGCAAAAGTCTACTGGAAGTCATAAAAGTATTTCATGTTAGATTTCGAAATGTTAACTTTCTTAATTTTTTATCAGTTTTTTGTTAAGTACAGTATATGGAAAACTACAAAGCTGTATGTAATTCAATATGTTAACGTAACATTATTCAGCAGGTTTCGTTCGACTTTATGAAGCAAAGTGTGTTCATTATATAGGGTGATGCAAAACTTTTGGCCAGAGCTGTATATTATATTAAGAAAGTATACTAATAGCTGTGAAATTTTGAGTGCAACCACATATAACGTTGAGTCTTTTTAAATGAACTTTTCAGATACTGCTGTTTTTTTTTTGTTACATTTCATGCTTGCAGGCCTACTGTTCATAGCAAAGGTATGTTAATGTACAATATCATCGGTAAAAAAATAAATAAATTGACAGCAGAACTGCAGTTGAAGAACCACTTCAAGTGCAGTGTGTGAAATCTCAAGCTTCAAGCTCTAGAGCAAAATCTAAATCCATGGCCTTGAAATCATGACAATTCAAATAACAGATATTTTTAAGAACATGAAGAATGAATCCCTGCACCAATTTGCATAGTGGCAAGTTCAGTACAGTTTGTACAGTTCAGTGTTTTGACTGGACTTTGGACTTGAAATGATTTGAACACTGCATCCACAGTATTGTCTTATTTCCGTAGAGACTGCCCTCACATGGGTGCTTGTGCTTGAGTGAAAAAATAAATAAAATAAATAATTCAAAAAGAGCCCTCAGTGAAAACAGACTTCTCTCTCAGTGCCTGCTGAGCCTCTGCAGTGCATGTCTGTCTTTTAATCGAAATAAAAAGCCAGAGTTGCTCTTATTCTTAATATTTAATCTGTGGTGAGGATGCATTGTAGATTTGCCTCCATTTAGATCAATTGCATTGACCCCAGTGCCTCAAAACTAAAGTGGTGTACATTAAAGATTAGGATCCCATAATCTACAGGGCATACCAGCAAGCAATTAAAAGCAAAAGAACCGTTTTTTTAAAACTCTTGCGTGGGCAGTTTTAATCGGGCCATCAGTTAAATGTTAAGAAAACATGATATGATTACATCTCATAAAGCTTTTATTTTTGAGTTCAGATTGGATCATCGCAAGAAAGTGTTCCAAGAAAAGCCGGAATTGTTTCTTTCACTGGTCAAGATGGAAAGTGTTTCTTAGGATTGATTGATGAATTAAATAATTACCAGTAAAAACTCTTTGGGATTCATCATCCTGCTTACCCGGGTGTGCTGTGGCTCACAGTGTCAGGAGATAACTCCACACAACATACATCACAGGACAGCATCAACATCCAATCTTGAAATTGATTTGACAATTAAAAGATATTCCAGAGAACTAACAAGAATAGCAATATCACAAATCCCTTTCACTCATTTTTATAGGCTTACATCCGTCTGGTTTGTCCACGTAGTAGGCAGGTCCAGTGGTTGGGTAGAGGTCTGAGAGTTAGGATATCCAGGGTTCCAATCATGACGCACCACTGAATGTGTATATGACCTTGGTCAGTGCGCTTCCTTTTAACCTGTTCAGTGAGGAAGTTGGATAGGGAACAAAAAACTTACCTTGGATTGAGTCCTTTTCACTATACTTGTTTCAAATTCTTGGTTAGGAAATAACCATGTTTTATGGGAAAGGTGTATTTGAGTTTTTATTTTATTGATTAACAACAGACATAAATGTTGTAATGAGCTTCCATGTGATGTTCTCTGATTTGCTGGTTGCTTAGAAGCATTGGGGTCCGCATAGCCATGTGACCGACAGTGATTGAAAGGATGCTGGGAAATTCCCAAAATAATGTATTATGTGCCAGCAACGATAAGCACAGTAAAGTGAATACAATCCCTTTTTAGGAAAATAGAGAGCGACACAGTTTACCCTGGTGTGCGTCTATGTGTGTCGGGAGTAAGCATAAATACCAGCAGATGCTTTCCATTTCATTGAGATGTGATAAGTGAGTTTTCAACGAGTGACTTGTGTACGCCAAAAAAGAAAGGAAAACATGCCAAAGCCGAGGCGGGTGATTTTTGATTTCTTCTCCTTTACACTTTTTGACACCGTGGTAATCCATTCCCAGCCCTGGAACTGAAGGGCCCTGCGCCTAGCAGTTTACCATTATAAATGGGTTTATTCAGGGATAGCAAACCCATCATCCGCCCGCAAGTCCAGCTCCACTTACAAAGCATGCTTACTTGACTGTACCTCCTGGTGTTCTGGCAGGTACAAGGCCACACAAAGCTGCACATAGATTTATGGATTCTTATAGCCACACTTTAAGTCTCTGGGATGATGAGGTTTATTATTAATATATACAGACTTGTATTACCTGTATAGTGTTTGCAATTAGACCAAATAGATGGGGTTGTAGGGATGCAATACATGTAGCATTCTTCACTCAGCAGGGTTTCCTGTTGCACACTATCCTGAACGACTCTCTTTCAATAGCCAGATTTGCATTGCAATACATGGAAGCTGCTATTGTGTTTCCAGTGTCCTATGAGCGTCCGGTAACTTGGGACATTTCATAAGGCACAGTTGGTTATTGATGGTGAGACTCTAATATTCGTTTTTATGGTGTGTTTATAAATTCATAAATAATTTGTGGAATTTGTATGCTGTCACAGTCATTGGCTCATTTTGCCCATGCCTAGTGATCATTTTAATAATCACTATACCATCTAAAGTAGGTATAATCCATCTTTTTTTTTTTGTCTTGTACAGTATTACCTTCTGTAAAAATTATATATTTAATTGGTTAATCTTGTCAAATGTGCATTTCACTCTGGTATTTCTTGTATTTATAACTTGGTGAAACACTGTCATTTTAAGGAATGCTTTCTTTCTTTTTGTTTAAAAGAGGCCTTAGGAATAATGATCTTAAATTACTCTAATTAGCAAGAAAATAATTATACGCTGTTGTAAATGTGCCGTGTGGAGTAAGAGGCCATTGGAGCCAGCCTATAAAAGCTGAAACTAAAATATATGTTACAAGAAGTTCTGAATTGCACTTATACATGTAGCTGTGACACTCCCACATGTATCCAACACATCATATTTTTATGTGTGTTTTTTTACACTTTTCAGTCTCCATGCACAAAGAAAATTATACAGCAATTACATATTCATTTGCAGTTAATTTCCTTCCTATTTGATTGGACTGCATCATAGTGGTTTTAGGTGTAGAAGAGGCCCTCTGATGAGGTACATCAACAATTTAGAGGCTTTAGAAGATCAATGGAATTAACTCAAATCAGGGGCTGTTCAATTGATCTAAACAGTGGGGGGATCTAAATACTGCCACTTCGATCATGACTGTAAATTGGGTCCTTTGTTTACCAGGGCTATGAATATCAAATGTCTAAATACAAGTGATTCTCAAGTGAAAACACCAGGGATGGTTCTAGTTTAATGATTGAAATGACAACTGAAATTGGATCCCATTACATGTTTTACTGCAAAGTTCTTTAGCTCAGTCCTAAAGCAATATTACAGTATATCGTTTTTTTATTATTATTTCTGTAGGTATGTTCTTGAAATGGAAGCTCCTCGGTCACCTATTTATGCTGTAGACAGAAAATTAAAAGCAAGAATTTGGGGGTGATCGGTCACAAAACACAAACAAAAACACATTGTCAGCTAGTATAGGCCTACTTTACATGATAGCCTCTTGTTTGATACACTGCTGCTGCTGTTACCTGTACCCTTTTAATGCAAGATGTGAGAGAAAACAATTAAGAAATGATGAGATGAAAATGTTAAATATACCCATCGAAGCGATTTTGTTCAAGGTTTGAGAAGGCACTTGCAAATGTGTCTGTAGTCCACCCCTGACAGGCTGAAAATGCAACATTGGTCAATTTCTCTGTCTGTCTCTATAACCTGCAAATGGAAAGTGGTGTTCGTAGAGTACATCTCCCCAGTCACGTGAACAGATTGCCAAGGATTTATATCCGTTCTTCGTGGCCAGGAGTGATTGACAGCTCAGATATATATATATATACATTGGTTAGCTTGGGCTACCCTATTTCTGCAGGACTGACGGTAGCTGTCAAAACTCCATCATCCATTTGGAGATTTTCGAGCTTCCTCTCTTTCGTACTATCGCCTCAGTGATCTAGTGGAAATTACTTTGTCATAGTGGTTTCATCCCAACTGAGTCACATCAAAAAAATTAAGAAATAAATCAGCATTACTGAAATTGAAATGTATTTCTGTTTAAACGAGTGACAAAGGCTGTATTATTCATTGATACATTCGTTTCCATATATTTCCATATGCTTTATAAAGCACTTTTAGACTGACCATTGCTTGAAAAGGGCTTTATGTGTATATCCATATATGATAGAATACTGCAATGTTGTATGCCTATTATTCTCCTTGATCACCTTTATGGCACACAGTGTAACACACTCTTTGTTATCCATGCTTCAACATCAGGCTTTTCTAACTGCAGTTTCTCTTGTCATTCATAAAGCAAGGTAAGAATTAAAAGCTTACAGTTAACATGCAGCAACCTGAATAAAATAGGTTTAAATAACATCATCATAATAATACACCTCATTCTGTAATGTTTATTGAAATTGAATAACCTTGCCCATACTTTGTCTTCACGATGATTCTTGTACTGCTCATGGAAATAATTGAAAAAAAGGTAACCGTTTTCAAGGCTACCATCTAACATTTGCCCATACAGCTCTTGTGTCAGGAAGCATGCTGCCCTTAACCAGCTAATTTAGGCTCCCGGACCTTTTTACGAAGGCAAAAGCTGTAATCATTGATGCAAAGCATCCAATTAATTTGCTTTGCCTACATGTTTTTACTGGACGGGGATGCATAGGGGAGCAGTGTGCTCAGTCATGATCATGCACTGCAAAGCCAGGAAATGTTCCCTTTGAGCTTCCAATCGTTAGACAGGGGCTGAAGTGAAGACAGGCCCATTGACAAGTGAGAATGGCAATAATTTATTTTGTATTGATGGGGTGTGACAAATCATGTTGGAGCGGAGGGCTGCATACTGTGGGGCTCTGAGAAGGAAGACTGTGACGGGCAGAGATGAAACCCTTCACAGCTCATTTAGTCCAAATGTAGCCACCTGGGTGGTGAATCGGTTCAACCTACCAGCCTAGGCATTCCTGCACAAAATTAGTTAGGGAATATAGGGGTTCTTTCCATACATTAATCAACAGAGTTTAGCTGTCAAAGTGTGGAGTTGAGAACGTATGAGGGAGGAACAAAAAAAAAAAAAAACCTTTATATCTGGGCAGCTTTAGAAATAATAAAATAAATTCTACCCCCAACACTAATATAATGACTGGGGGTTAATTAATAATCATGAAAGTAAGCTTTGCATTTGTATAGCCTTTGTTATTGTTATGTTTTGTACTAGAATTTGCCATAATGATCAACACATTTTTATTTTTTTATAAGCCTTAAAAAAAAGATTTTTCCTTTTCAGCTGTGTATAATGAAATGTGATAAAGAGGGTAACAGTTTAATAAGCAGGTCTGGGTTAGTCATGCATGATGACTTGAGTGGGTATAGTACAAGGCACCACTGAAGTCTTTGGAGTTGCACTGATTAAAGTTTTGGGGCTCGGATCCCAGATTTTGAACTTCCATTTTCACACAAGCACGCTGACTTCAAAGCTAGGATATGATATGATATTGCGATGAAAGACTCCCACGTTATTTTTAAAAGGAATATGTGCAGTCACATTATAAAGAAGGTTGGAGGTTTCCATTTGCATAAATCATGTATTAAAACAATGCAAAGGATTTTCTTTCTTCACCCTGGGGTTTGACTTCTTCAGACATAACCAAAGGAGGCAAGTCTAGTCCAATTCGTAATGATACCATTTAGAAAGCTCAAACACAAGTGAATTACACGATGATGATGATAATAATGAAACATCTATTAACATTGAGGCATGTCATTTCAACAATGCTAAGGCAAATCTCAAAATGGTGTATTCATGTCTGCTACTTACTCTCTTATCAGCTCATGGTTAATTGTATATGTTGGAATAAAATCAGCAGTTCATAAAACCACATCCATGTCATCCTCTGATTCTCACAACAACCTCAAAACAACAATATGAAAATATATGCTTGTGGCACATACATCACTATCTAGAGTATAATCAGCGATGTCTGGAGTGCAACACATCAGTTTGATCCAAAGTTAGACAGAAGATGACAAACGTTTTTTTTTTTTTTTTTAAATAAATATTTTCCCCTTTCTAATGCCTTCCAGTTTCTGCTTCATCCACATCAAACCCCCTGCATTCACACCCACCACATAGGAAACACTTCAGGTTTTATTTTTTCTAAACCACAGTCACTTTGATCATTAACAGGAACAAGTTAACTGAGAGAGTATAATCCTTAGTTTAATTTTGCAATACTCCTGTTTTTGCATTTCATTCATTTAATCTAAGTTTGAATGAAAACGACAATAATGTCATGTACAATATCTGGTTTGTCTTTTTCTTTCATTTTATTGATATTGATAAATTGCAGCTTTTCTGACAGTTGACACTAACCAATAGTTGACCACAAGTGTCAGTTTGCTTTTGAGAGGTTTGAAGCGTACAGAGGCTGGCAGCTGCAGCCTGATCTCTATGCGATCTCTACCTACAATCACTCACCAGGCTTAATGATTAGTAACTTGATTTGTACAAAAAGTAGAAGTAAGGATGTAGGTGTCCTGCATGCATGCATCCCTCCACACCCCCAGATCATAATCTGCTTCAGTGTCTGTCAGCTGCTTGTTATGCTCCACCATGCAGTCACTTATTACCTATTTTTGTTGGGTAGTTCCACAGGGTTACCACACCTGAGGTTGCAGGGTACTGGCTGATTTCCTAATTAATCAAAGGGTAAAGTGTTTTGTTGATGTCATAAATGAATACCTGACAGTTATTCACATAATCTTGACACCCCTCCGACACCATGTGTGTTTATTCAGGGTATGCATTGTTCTTTTTGCTTCTTTCTTTTCTTTCATGAATTCCTATCTCCTTTTTGGCTGGAAAAACAAAACAAAACAAAACCATGAATACTGGTACATCATGCCTTTTGGAATGGACACAGTTGAGATACATGATTCAACTGCTCCTACTTTTCAGATTGTGAACATCATTATTTGTGACACTGTTTGTCCATTTCATTTTTCTTTATATGGCTTTATATTCAGTCCAATCAATCCGCTTCTGATCTGTATCTGTGCGGATCTGTCTATCTCTAACTATAATATCCATAGCAATGTAATTGACAGATATTCAGATTATTGTACATTATCTGCATACTAGACTTCATAAATATGGATGCATTGAAAGGCAAATGTCCCCTGGATCAACCAGATCTAAATATCCATACATCATTTATTACAGAAAAGATGCACATTTTTGGTAATACTGCAAGGCTAAATGATGCAGCAATCAAGGTCCTATTTGACTACTATCCACCTGTTACTTAGAGAACAATGAGGAAAAAGTACGTTTTTTTTTGTATGTATCTGCTTTTATGTAACCTACTGCAGTTTGCTTGGCAGATTTTTTATGTATTTACTTGTGCATATTATACACCACGAAGGCACAAGCTGGAATGCTGTCTGCTTTCTTTCAAGTTTTACCATAGAATATTTTGAAGAGTTTGAAGTTCTGAATGAAGCACCTTTTTATGTAAATGACTTGTCTGGGACTAAATTGCATGACTAAAGATTAATTTGTGATACATCAAAGTTGCCCCTGTTGCAAGTCAGCTCGGGTCACCATGGGCAAGACAGCAAATCTGACTTGATTTCTGATCTTAAATTATGAACAGCCTCAATGAGAACAGACTTTTCTGCAGATTTCCACATTTACTTCAAGAAGGAATTGGAGGACCTAATCATGCAAAAGTGGTCAAATACCCTTTCCAGTGAGTACTGTTCCACACGCTAATGACAGTGTTATTACAGTGTATGTACCCTCCTATAAACTTGCGGATTTCAGGATAAAAGCCAAGAGCAAATTGCTCAATAGTTTTATAACTCATGGTCTGTTTGTCGCAATTTTATAAACTAATGAAAAATCATCACAGGTAGAAAATAGTAGAGAATCCTGTGCTTCTTATCAGCTTTGTGCTACTGTAAATAGATATAGTTGGGGCACATTATCAATGTTCATTATGAGAAAATAATATAACATTCTGATCAGATCTGTAGATTAGGATAGCAATAAATTATCTTTTTTTTAAACATGTACAGCTGTAACTTAAATAAGGCAACATCCAGATCGTATCTATCTTTCTAACCCTGAAAACTTTAACAATCTGTAAAATTAGCCACTTGAAAAGGGAAATGTTGGAGGATCATATTCTTCTACTTTGTATTACTCAAGCTCAGCCTTTCTGTGGCTTGTTTTGTGAAGCAGGTAAATCAAAGTCCTGCAAGGTGTAACTCTTTCACTGTTCTGGTGACATACGGAGAATCCAACACTTCAGTATAATACAATTGAAGCGATCAGTCTAATTATGCATATGGTTTTGAATACATATCCATATGCCTTTTAGAACTGAGGCATTTTCATGTATGTGTTTGCACTGTGCTTGTACCAACTATCATGATCAATAATGGGTTCAATCCAAACAAATAGGGTAAAAGAGCACTTTTCAAATTCTTTAATGATTTGAACCCTTCGTAGTTAACTTTAAGGGTTGAGGTGATTGAAATCGTGAAATTATACTTAATGGGAGTCAATGCAAAGTCAGTTATAGCTAAACGTTTCTGTTAGCGTTTGTTATAGAGATGGGCGAAAATCCGTATTTTGCTTTCTTGTTTCCAGTTGTCACAATTACAGCCTTTGTCCACCAGATGGCGTTATGTACTATGGTATATTAACAGTAAACAAAAAAAAAAGTGTTACAGCATTACAGATGAGTGCGCATAAAAAAAATTGAAAAGTGTTATTGTGTGTGCTTACCTGTACAAATGAGAGATCTGCAAAATCAGTTATCGAAAAAAATAGGGAAGCGAAGGATACATAAAGCAATACAAAAAGATAGGGAAGGGAAGGATACATATAGCAATACAAAAAGATAGGGAAGGGAAGGATACATATAGCAATACAAAAAGATAGGGAAGGGAAGGATACATACAGCAATACAAAAAGATAGGGAAGGGAAGGATACATATAGCAATACAAAAAGATAGGGAAGGGAAGGATACATATAGCAATACAAAAAGATAGGGAAGGGAAGGATACATATAGCAATACAAAAAGATAGGGAAGGATACATATAGCAATACAAAATCGCTGAAGCACTCCTAGGACTGGAACTGAATCATCTGGACTCGTTTGCTGTTGATCTATTCTTAATTTATTCACTAGCTTATAATTTATTTAAACCGCACGCAATACTTTGTACATTTAAGTAAGATCTCATGAAAATATCAAAATCTAAGCTTGATTTATTTTGACAGCTAGTTTGCAGCGGAGGCCCTGTGGTGAGGCTCTGTAGCACACTGTACACTTAGCTGATTGTGCCATGTTGTGGTGTTCTAAGAAAGTGCTTAAAGCTCGTCGGCTACAGTAAACCATGAGAGAAGTTTCATGCAACATCTTTTTTTTTTCCCAAAGTGTCTCTCTTAAACTGAGTTTAATTCTGACAGCTGCGTGATAGGTGAACACCCATCTGAACCTGTGGGAAGCATTCAGTATTTAGGTATCAGCTTCATGCATGCCTGATATCTCGTCTGTGCAATTTAGGGTTTTAACGATGATTATATGTTTTTTGTTCTATGCATACCAATACACCAGTTTGACAGAAACTTGTTCAGATCCTCAATGTTGTTCTGGATGTAATAGACATGAACTTCCATCTGGAACAAGTAAAAAGAATGAGGAGCAAGTGAGGAGATGTGAGGAGATTTCTGTGTGTTAGATAACCCAATTAAAATTGACCCAGAAATAGTAGGCCATGCCTAAAACAATAGGGATAATAAGTGTGCCCTAGCAGGTTAGTAATTAAATAATGACTTTGACTGGAATTGCCTTCAAGGACCGGAAGTGAGGACCACTGGGATAGCATCATAGTTGGCCTGAAGATTTTCCTTACAGTTAACATCTACCGTTCAGTGTTGATCTTCATGGCTAGAGAATGTTCTACCCTTCTAACCTCCACTGCTTACTACCTAAAACGTGTTCTGGGAAAGTGTTTACCTGGGGGGGGGGGGATGTTTAAATGAACACACTGTTGGGCAGATGTAGCCTGAACTCACTTTACAGCAGCAATTTATTGTCTGTGGATTGGAATGAGGTTTTTTGGTTTTCAGTGTGTTTTTGATTGTTTTTAAGTCCTTTTTGATTGTATTGTAGTTTTGAGCTGTCTTGTTGTGTTAATATATGCAGTGTTGAAGCCCACTAAATAAATACGAGTGCCTTTGCCAGTGCTTCCTAAAGGAGCAGCCAATGACGTTTCTTGCACTCATGGACCTCTGAAGCTTCCCAGCAGCAAGCCCCTTGAGAGCAACCAGTACCCTCAACTCTGAAAATTGCTCCACTGTCATGTGGGTTTGAAATGAGTCTTCATGCATCTCTGGGCTCAGCTCAGCCTGACAGACAATATTCTCATTCACTCAGTCCTTTAAGTTCAGTCCTCATCCAGACTGGTATATGCTTCACAACATGTGCAGCTTGGCCTTGGATGTAGTCTTAGATCTGCAAGTAACCAACCCAACAAGGTTATACAGAATACTATATATACTGCAGAACTTATACATGACATGCAACCCATATATAGTGGTTAAAGAAAGGGGCTTGTAACCAGAAGGTCCCCGGTTCAAATCCCACCTCAGCCACTGACTCATTGTGTGACCCTGAGCAAGTCACTTAACCTCCTTGTGCTCCGTCTTTCGGGTGAGACGTAATTGTAAGTGACTCTGCAGCTGATGCATAGTTCACACACCCTCGTCTCTGTAAGTCGCCTTGGATAAAGGCGTCTGCTAAATAAACAAATAATAACAAGAATAATTTGTTGAACTATAAAATAGTCTTTTTTTTCAAGGAAAAATTAATTGTTTAATGTAAATTTCCTAAATATTGAGGTTGTTACCTATTAAATTCGCATTCTCTTTCTGACGTGATTATTTTTTGTCTTCTATTAAAACTACTGTCTCTTTGTTATTTTAGAGAACATATGTTGGTTATACTTTGCAATGGGGAGAATTAGGCACACTTGAATTATAGCAGATTTAGGGATAGCAGTTAAGATTTGGATAGAGGGATTGTGGAGGAAAAACAGATAAATCTTCTCCAGTAATGAAATATATGAACTGACACCTGTTGTGAAATGTGACCAGTCTGACATTTGAAATTGGTGGCTAAATTCAATTTTAAAGATTGATTTGTATTTAGATTTTAAAACTCATATTGTTATTGGAATAAACAAATGGCAATCCACCTTTTTGTAGTTTTAAATCTTAATGATGAATCCTTGTCACCCCCAAATATACAGCTTGTATAGCAGACACCAGATCGGTTAGAGTCAGGTCAGTTAGAGATTTTGCACTCTTGAATACAGTCTCAAGTAAGTCTGTATTATGTCTCTTGCTTAAAATAGACTACTTCAACATAAGTCAATGATGTACTGCCAGTACATTGAAGGGACAACGTCTCAGAGAATAAGCCATGCTATTATAAAAACAGTCAAGTTTATAATGGCTTGCTCCACTGGCATGTACTGTGTATAGTGTCGCCACAGTCTGAGACAGCCTAAGGTAACTGGGTGTGCTATCAAACAAATTTGACATGGCACAAGATAAAGCACAAAGACTGCCAGACACTTTACACATCAGAGAACTAGTGCACACTACAAGGATCCAGCTAAAAGGAAACCTAAATGTTTGAAATTGTGAAAACCTTTTCAACAATATAGTGTAGTAGCTTTGCTAGGAATAGGAAGGCCATGCTCAAAGTACCTGTTGAAATTATTTCCTGTGAAATTCAACCCACTGTTCAGGTCGATACAGTTTGCTATTGTGTATCTTCATCAATGCCTGGCACAGTCCTCTGCAGCCGTCATCTTCCTCTATCAGTCTAATTAATTGAGCACCCGCTGTAATACCTCTCTCAAACTGTAATACAATGTGTTAAGGTCATAGGCCATCTAACTAATAGTAAACTGATGTAAGCCTTGTATACTGCATGTCACTTGTTTGCACCCATTTGCATTCCATTACCTCAACCTGTATGCAGAGTCTTACAACAAGGACATGGAATGTAGACTCATGACATTTATCAGGAATTAAAGAACCATTTTTAGAGATCAGGTTTCTCTGCCATTGACTTATAATTGGTTGCAATTTTGTCCAGCTAAGTAAATACTTTTTTTCTAATAAAAAATATTTGTAATCTCTGATTTAATAATACACAATGAATCGATATTCGGGGAGCCTCGACGCACCCCTGCTCTGATATCTAATCGTGTGGGGTTTTACGTAGATGCCTTGTCCTAACATGCACATCGTTCTTGCCATGTTTTTATCAAATAGCTTCATTGCAGAGCGGTATTCCAGCCATTACTATGTCCCTGTGTCTTGCGCTTTCAGAGGCTCAAAGTGCTAAAGCCTCTTTTAATTTTTGTGGTATCATCCCATTAGATTATGTAGTGGGGCCCCAACCTTCACCCCCAAAAAGCTTTTCATAATCATACAGTAGCCCCTCGCTAAACCGGACATGTTTAACTGACATAAGGAGGTGTCGGGTTTAAAAACAATACAATGTAATCGCATGCACATACATTTACAGTTCTCGATGTATTTTAAATGTAAATCATTGCACTGAAATAACACTAATGTGTTTTGGGTAGGCTACACATTACATTATGTAAAAATATAAATCTGTACAGTAGGCCTATACAGTATACAGTACAGTAGTAAAATCAAATGAATACCTAGCGCACTTTTTTTGTACTTTAGCCTACTGGTAACACAAAATTGGTGTACAGTGCGAATAAAAGATTATTTTAAATTAAAACTAAATGATTTTAGGGTTTTTTTAAATTTTATTTTAATTATTATTATTTTTAACTTGATCTACTTAGCCTAGATCATGGTCCTATACAGATGGCACATGTGTGCAGTCTATTGCTCCCAACACGCTGGGAAAACCAGAAATGTCATAGAAATCTGTTTTCAAGGCTTGTAAGTACACCCTGACTTTACTGAAAATTAGGTACTTGGGTGTTCGTCTCAAATACATTGAGCACAACTGGCAACACATAAGAAAAAGAGGACCGGGAAATGCCAACAACAATTAAAACATGCTTTCACAAGTTCTTAATTTCAAATTTCTGCAGGAATGCCCAGAATTACATATTAATTTAAGGCTAACGCTCAAATAAGAACTGCGGCTGCAAAGTATTCATTAAAATGATGCTAACACGTTGCGTTTGTTTAAGACATTTCACGCTACACTTCCTTCTGGTTTGCATGTGGTTTACAACGACAGACGCAACACTTTAGTACATCTACCCCTAAATGTTTAAAGGTGGAAGCCTTGAATGGACCTAGACCAGTCAATGGCCAGCTGTGAGGAAACGTTTGTGATAATAAAGGAGTCCTTTAATGGGGTTGTCAAGGAGTAGAAATAATATGTAAATGTAATGTGGTGTAATTTCTCAAACCTGCTGGCCGCTCAGTCAGGGACACAGACTCATGGTCATTGACAGCTGGCTGCACCACGTGGGGTTCACTATTTTAATATTGCTTTACAGGCCTCTCGAGTGTTCAGCCTTTTTGTAAATCTCTGTTTATATCTTTCTTGTTAATTTATTGCCTTTTTCTTAAAACAAAAATATATGTATCAATTAAAATACAATTCCGAACTATTTGAGCTAATGTAGAGCACTCATTTCTGAAGTAAGGAGATCAGGAAAGACCTGATAAAGAAGAACAGGAGGGCATCCCTTCAGGTTCCAACTTCCTGGAAAGCAAAAGCTTTCCGAATGCAGAAAATTAAGTGTGATGTGCCAAATGTAGCAGGGAAGTACTTTATGGGGTTATTTGTTAAAACATTTTTTTTTTTAAATTGCCAGTACATTTGCTTAATGTGTAACTGCATTTTATTATTTTTTTTCATACGGGTGCAAACACCGATGTAATAAACTCTAACCAAATCCCACTGTATTCTGTAATAATGTCATATTATCCTTTAGGTTGCGTTTTTTTTTGTTTCATATTTTCACTTAACATCTTCCTATGGGCAGCCTCCTCATTTATCAACTGTTTGTCGTGCTGACATGTAGGCTGCTTTCTGAATATCAATATCAACTAAGACAATGCATTTGTCTACTGCGAGTAACCTTCAGCTAAATGTCATTCTGCTTAATCCTATTTGCAAATTAAACATTGAAAAACCCTTGCAGTTTCTGCCCCCCTCGCACGTCGTGACATTTGTAAATATTATTTATTTCTTTATTTTTTAATAATGATTTTAGATGATACTGGTATTAATGGTATTCTGTACAGAAACAAGCCTTGTTACTGAGAATCAGTTCTGTAAACAGCATGGCATTGGTAAGTAGCCAGGTTTGAATGCAATGTGCAGCATACTGTTCTGTAAAGAGTGTTTCTAAAAGAATGTTACACCTTAGCATAGGGACAGCCTCTTTTATAAATAAAGCTATTGTGCCATGTAATTTATACAGTATATTAAGAACAATAAATAATCTGCATAGATTTCAAAGTTATTCTTGTTACATATGGGATCATAATGATTGGTATAGCAGAGCCATGATCTACTCATCAATTGTATTCATATATTGTTCAAACTAGACAGGAAATGTTATACAAACGTTTTAATATGCTGGACCCACAACCAGAAAGCTGAATGGAGTTGGTCGTTCCATGGGGGCATGCTATGCTTTGCATGCAAGACGGAAAATTTATATACAAATGAGAAACTGCAGAAAGGCATAGCAGTATGATGTTACATCCCATAGATGTTAGAAAATATTAATTAAAAAAAGTTATGGCCCAAAAGCATTTGTGTTTCTCTAGTTGCCTCTTTTGTTTAGATTAATTATGTCTCCCTTCATAGGAACTCATGCAGCGACACCACTTATTTGCTTATTCTTTCTAAGTAATTTCCTAGAAAGGCCATTGACTTGAGCATCAGTTCTAATGCTTTACAGGTGTTATTTCTTTGGCTAACTGAAAAAGGAAATGATAACTTTACTGGAATAATGAATGATGTCAAATGGAATGTTAAATTAAACACCAACTTGGTTTCTTTGTACAGTACGTGTCTTAGGGAGACTGGGATTTTGCTACTTGATCTCCGTGTTGAACTACTTGAAACATAAGTTCTAATGGCGTGAGAAAAGGGGATACAGACGTGTTTTGTGTCTTTTCATTTCAGGTGGGAAATGCAAGAAGCAGCCGCACTTGAAGATGAAGAGAAGACCCTGGTGGATCACTTGCTGAAAACGTATTTCGATAAGAGCCAAGGAACATAGAGCTACAGCTGCGTACTGAGAGAAACCAAAGAACACTACAAGACAATTGCAAACATTTTCAATTATAAATGCACTTACTATAAATTAGCACCATATCCCTAAATAACTTGTTGTAATACTGTTTAATATTTATTTAGAAAACATCTTTTCTTTTTCAGTTAGAGCAATATTGAGGGTAGCATTTATTATTTTTTTTTTTTTTAATAAGAAATGGAATACATATTCTAGATATGTTGGAAAGTTCAGTGAGACTTCTGACAAAAAAGTTTTATTACTATTGTGAGAGTGGTATCTGCGGCATCTTGAAAATCGGATTTTGTGGAGTGGTTTGTACAAGTTGGACGAAAATATTAAATGTATACTTGGCAATAAAGTTTAAATTGAATTTCAGATGTTAGGCTTCATCTGCAGTATGTAATCTACAATTCAAGCAGCAATCAGACATCACAAACAAGTCAAAGATCATGTACTGTATGAATCACATGTTTGTATGATTGCTATTCATAATTTAATTAATCAACCTCCATTTCCCTCACTAGCTAATATACAGTACAGTATATTCACAGCCTTTATGTTCAGCCTGCATATTATTTTTCTGCGTGCCTCAAGTGTCCTACACATTGGACGCTCATTAGGTAACTTCCACCATCAGCTCAAGTTGAAGAAATCGAGTTCTGCCTGTCTGCAATTCCATCTGGACTGACAGAGTCCCAATTGAAATCTTGATCTGCTGCTGACGGAAATGAACAAGTCAATGGCTTTCAATCCCAGAGGCAGATCAAAGCATTGCATTACATTAAACTGACCTGGAATGCATCTTAAACATCACACATTCAAAAGGTAGAAGCACAAGAAACACAACACGCATATTGAAATTTTAAACCAAATGCTTCCAAGCAAACGAGAGTAAAGCAGCAAAGAGAAGCTGACTCAATTAATATTTCAAAATCAGACTACAAAAAAAAGGCTCTCTTCTCGATTTTTCTCACAGGTTTATGAAACCTAAAAAGATCTTTATAAGTGGAAGGAAATGTTGTATTAATAAAGAGTCAACATCTGTGATCAATTAAAGAGCCATTTGGAATTTCCCAGCACTTCATACAAATTGTTCTCTGCTCACATGAGAAATGGAAAATTAGTCCTTTCACTTGAAAGTATTTACAGCTCGATTTCTATTGTGATCAATTCTTTTTTCAAGCCCCCTTTTCATGCTATTGTGCAGAGTGTGTTCTCTGGTTAATTACAAGAACCTTTCTCTTTCTGTTTTTCATTTAAATAAGTAATAATAATAATAATAATAATAATAATAATTGTAGACATCCCATTAAGCAGAAATAGGTTAACAGACATTGTTCCATTGCAGATGACAGGCATTTCAGATATTGTCATGCGATGTGGAAGCATTTTGAATTGTTTTGTTCCCCTTCTCATCTTATTGTGTCTTTCAGAAATACTGTATGTTACAATAAAGCTGGTAATCATTCTTACTCCTTTTCCAATGTCTAATCCAAAGGTTGTGCTGTCAGCCATGTATTTATTATGCCATTTTGGAGGTCAAAGTGTATGCCTACGCAAAAGTCTTTGCATACTTTCTCTGATATTTTTATCAGCATATTTATCTAAATGTTGGCTAAGTTGTCAAAGTGCATACAAATAATACAAGCTAATACAACGTGTCTGTGACCTGACAATTATTGTGTGTTGTTTCCTTCACAGAAAAAAAAATATGATGGAAAATCTATTTACGTTTTTTCGGGAAATGTTGTTTGTTGATTGGATTGGCAATTAGGAGCTGTTACGTTCTCCTCAGTCGAAAACATCTCCTGGCTAGTGGAATAAAGTACAACGCAGCACTAATTCAAGAAATCACGTAGCAGTTTTTATGAGTGCAAGACCTGCTATAAAGTTTTTCCAAACCATATTTACAAAATCACAACCATCAATCATGTTAGATGCATACAAAGAATAGTTATTTGGGGTTTATTTAAAGACCTTTAATGGGATATTAATGAGAATATAAAGTAGTATGCAGTGCCTTTTCTTCTCTGGGGTTTCCATATATATATATATACATATATATATATATATATATATATATATATATATATATATATATATATATATATATATATATACACTGTATAGAATATAATTTTGAGTGCTGTATGATACAAGCTGATATACTGTACTCGATATATCTTACAGCACGCTATATTTTTTATAAATAGAATAATATATGGGTCAGACTATATTATCACACAATTTTTATGTGATACAAGCCATCTGATACAAATGTATGATACAAATACTTGTCAGAGGGCTGTATCACATCACTTGCAGGGTCTAGTATGAATTATATTTCTTTATTTCACACTTGGTTTGTACCTAAACTCTGGAGATACTGTGACAAATGCTGTGAGAAGGAAGTGTGTTGACATTACTGAATGTGTAATTTCTGTTGTGTCTGGGATGTTCCTAGGAGTCAGTGCAACTGCTGGCTAGAATTTCTTCCTGAAATGCTTTAGTTCAGAAGAGCCTGATTTTCCTTGCCAGTATGTGACGCAGTGCATGATAGTATGAGGCATCAAATCAGTATGTTTCCTTCTTCAATACCACTATTCTGACCCTGAAACGTTGTCTCTTAATTTTGAAGTTAATTACTTGAATTCAACTTGTTACAAAAACACTTAATTGCAAAACATAAGGGATGAAAATTCCTCACATACAGCAATTAAGTGTTTTTGTAATGGGCAATAAATAAATATATATATATATATATATATATATATATATATATATATATATATATATATATATATATATATATATATATATATAGGACCTGGTATAGTGATAACCTAGGGTTTTCTAACCTGTTATTAGTATAAACAATAATCATGGACTAACCTTGATTGCAGAGGTGCCATTTTGGGGGTGCATTTTAGGAACAATAAACATATCTAAAATGTGTAGTTTGTGCTGCCACTTTCATTTTACGATTGTGCCTACAAATCCCACAATCCACCACCTCCTCACGCCGCTCTTCCTATTAGCGGGAACATGTCACGAAGTTTACGAAGCGATCCTAAGTCAACAGACTGCAGGATGGTGGGAGTTGATGGTTGGGACCTGATTTTCTGTTTTGTGTCTGGTTTTGACTCCTAATGTACTAAAAATAAAGTTACTGTTTTTTCCCATCACAGTATGTTTACTCTACTTGTAGACAATTCATTAAGTATTAACTAAAGTGTGGAGCTTCCCCATGTTTTTTTTTTTTGAAAGAAGAATATAATACAGAACTAAAAAGAAAAAAATAGGTGTTAAACCATCTGATTACAGTCGGCGCTACCTAGTCGGGATACTAATAATCGAGATTCCTGCTTAAATGGGATACAACTCTGGGAGATGGTTCTTCCTAATGCTATTTATGTCATTTAATTGGGACGTTACTTTGTTTAATTGGGATAAAGTATTGTAGTGTTTCGCAGGCAGTAGAAAGAAAGGAGACAACACAGTTGATTCAAGTTCAATTGCTTTAATTACTTAGAGACCACTGCTCTGTCTGCTTCACTGCAATCCTGGAACAGTAACCAGCTTTGAGAACACACACACATAATTGGCAGCACAGTGCCCTTTTATAACGTAGCTCCACCCCTTTATCCTTATCGTGTACCGGAGCTAACACACATCCCATTGGTACTCAGCTGCACACCAGGACCAATGAGCACAGACAAACAACAAACAATTACAGGGGACACAGAAAGCACCACACGCGCAGGCTACATTTATACATAGACAGACTGTCGACCAGCAACTGCAGGGAATACAGCGGGGGAAAGAAACACAAGACAACAGGAATTACAGTGCAGTACACAATACACAATTACATAAATGCACGGATCACTACATTACCCCCACCTTTGTCTCTTTTTGTCCCCAAAAAGTCTGCAGGGCGCAATGCCCAAGAGTCCAGCCACATAGTTGGGGTGACTCCAGTCCCGCTGGTGTCGCTGCGATCCGGCACAGGTTTTCCACGCTGCACCCGTTAGGGCGCAGCTGGTGAGCGATGAAATGCGGTTCCAAGCGTTCAAAACAACCCCTTAACCCCCCGAGTGACTGTAGCACGAGGTGCTTGGAACCAGCATGGTTCGATTGCCCAACTGGGCTGGGCGGTGGAGGACACAAAGTCCATGTAACGAGTAGAGAGTGAGTGTCGTGGCACCCGTGCCTCGCCTTGGGGAGAGTCCCTTGCAGGTCCCGAACTGCCGAAGAGGGTCTGTGGCACCGGTGGTTCTCGACTGGACGGGGAGTGCCTGGTGTCAATCCAATGTTGGACCAGGCCGGTCCATCCTCCATCTTCGGGCCGGACTGCAAACAGGTGCGCGAACTACTGTAAGAGCACACGGAGTTGGTTGCGCTCTTGCGCATTGAGTCCCTCTTGGCTGCGTTGGCGCACCCCCTCCATAGCCTCACTAAGGCGGCTCTCTGCCCTGGGTGCGCGCCGTTTGCAGGAGCCCTTGAAAGAGCTGACACTTTCTGGGATCCGGGGGATGGTGCTGGTGCCTGTTGCCGCTCTCTTGCTCTGCTCATGTCTTTTACAGGAGCCCTTAAAAGGGGTGACGCCTCTGGGATCTGGGGGGTGGTGCCTGCAGCTGTCACCGCTCTTGCGCTCAGTTGATGCTTTGCTCTTGCCTTGCACCGTTGGCAGGAGCCCTTTAAAAGGACTACCGGTTGTCGGGACTTTGAAGGGGTAGGGAAGACTGGCTGCGATGGCGGCGGCCACTGCACTGGCTTTCTGCCGGTGTTTCAACCCTGGTGTTTGGTTTGGGGTTGAAGACCCAGGCTGAGGTTTCCCCTTCTGCCTCGGCCCTCTTCCATTTTCTGCAGACGACTGGCTGATTTTGGGCTGTGGCACTTGCCGAGGGCAGTAGGCGCGGATGTGACCGGGCTGCTCGCATCCCCAGCAAAGACGGGGGCCGGGGAGCTGGGGTGGTCCGGACCATTCGATCATGGCTTGCTGGACGGCCACGATATCCCACAGGGTCTCTGTCAGCGATGCGATGCTCTGGGTGGTGTCACTCTCCTCTTGCTCAGCCCGTCGGGCTGTGGGTTGTGGTCGGGTACTGCTCTCTTCTTGTGTCACATCTTCCCATTCCTAGGCAAGTTGGAGAGTGGTCTGTAGCAACCGGGGTTTGGCAAGGCGCAGGTACTTGCAGAGTTTGCCCGGTCCCATGGCTTCCATGAACTGGAACCGGGCTTGCTCCTCTTGTTCTCAGGCGGCAGTGTCTGCGTATGCCCGCCGGGCTTCCCTCTCCAGGTCGGTGGCTAATCGACCAATGAGGAGCAGCTTCCCTTGTGAGCCTTCAGTAAACAATGGCAGAAGAAAAGATAATTCTTGCAGTGTCAAAATACCCGGAGCTAGAGTTCTGCATCGGATTGGGTACCCGCGGGTGACAAAAGCGGGTCTGAATGTGAACTCATCCCTAAATAAACCACATCACTGACCACCTCATCCCTAAATAAACCACATCACTGACCACCTCATCCCTAAATAAACCACACCACTGACCACCCCTAAATAAACCACATCACTGAACACCTCATCCCTAAATAAACCACATCACTGACCACCTCATCCCTAAATAAACCACATCACTGATCACCTCATCCCTAAATAAACCACATCACTGACCACCTCATCCCTAAATAAACCACACCACTGACCATCCCTAAATAAACCACATCACTGACCACCTCATCCCTAAATAAACCACATCACTGACCACCTCATCCCTAAATAAACCACACCACTGACCATCCCTAAATAAACCACATCACTGACCACCTCATCCCTAAATAAACCACATCACTGACCACTTCATCCTTAAATAAACCACATCACTGATCACCTCATCCCTAAATAAACCACATCACTGACCACCTCATCCCTAAATAAACCACACCACTGACCATCCCTAAATAAACCACATCACTGACCACCTCATCCCTAAATAAACCACATCACTGACCACCTCATCCCTAAATAAACCACACCACTGACCACTTCATCCTTAAATAAATCATGTAATTTATAAATGCACCTAAATATTATGTGCACAGGACATTTTCTGGGAAGGAACTGTAAACTGAAAAAAATACATAAAGAGGTAATCATTTTAATATAATGGTAATTAACATGATAAAATGAAGTAAATCTATTAAATGAATAATTTGCCCTCGACCTACTTAAATGCAGTAATAAACAAAGGTAATACCCTAATCATCTGTCGACTACTGGCTGGTAATTTATCCCTTAAATCTTTACATTAAAACATAAAACTAGCCGTGATCCATATTTTTGGACGTGCCCCGAAACCTTTGCTTGGTGCTGCCTGAAGTGCATGTGTGCCAATCTTTTCAGGCTTGTTTTGATGTCTGTTGAGTTGGCTGCAAGAGAACGCCGCATAGAGGTGGTAAGCTAATTGCTACTTTTCAGCAGATATAAACTTCACATACAAAGACCTTAGTAGTTCAATTCGGTGAAACTGCAGTATTTTGGACATCGTATTTGAATAGGTATAAATCACATTAGCCAGGGCCTCGGAAGGTGAATCTGCATAACAAATTCAAAGACTGTCAGTCTGCTTTGGTGGTTCACGGTTACGTCTCCTGCAACCTGTTTACTAGACCCCCTGGTTGGACAGCCAGCGCAGCCCATTCCACTCCTGTCAGATTATTAACGTAGCTTTTAGTGTCGGTTTCCATGGTGCCTCACTCTTCCGCTTCCGTTGTGACACATTTCCTGTAAGATTTGTTAGATTTTTGAGGAAGCTGTGGCAGCAGGATGTTTGTGTTTTCTACTGTCTAGTTACCGTGGTATGTGAGTTAAGCAAAATGCATGCAAGGAAGTAGGCTTTTTCTTCTGCTAATAATCATATAATGTATTGCAAAGGCAGGACGAAAGAAAGTACAGCTACATATATTGCCAGGGGTCTAGAATCACAGGCACCGATTTCACGTTCCCCGGAATGAGTATAACAAGTAAATTGGTTAAACAGCAGTCGTGACCGTGGCCTGCAGCAGATTTCAAAGTGGTACAAATCTAAAAGCTTATGAAAATAAGTCATGTCAGCTTTGCTGCAGCGGAGCTCTTACGAAGGGGTGGTTCCTGATAAATTGTATGTCGTGTTCACATGTTTAGTTACACTGTCTAAAGACAGGTCCTGATCCCGATGGAACAAGTGCAGTGTGCTCGTAGTTTGTATGTTAAAAACATAGAACAGACAACTTCTAATTAAAGTACTGAAACATGTGTAATGTTATGCATAATATTGTGAAACAGTTTACCCTTGCTTAACAAGCATCATGCATAACTGAGACGAGTCGTCTCATTAACAACATCCATACTGGATTAGGCTGCTGTAACGTTAAGCACTGTTTAAATTAACATCAAAGCACTGAGGAGTACAAACTGGCTGCAAGTAATCTGTTTTTTCCCCATTTTAATTAAGTATCTAGCCATGTTGTCAATCACCCTTATATATTAAAATCATAATAAATATGGCATGGGTCACAAGGAAGAAACGTGTAAACAAAACGTGAACGCGCAGCTGTATCTTGCGTATACAGTACTGGCAGTCAAAAATCTTTGGACCGGAATGCTTATTTTTCAAAAGTTTATTTTGTCCGCCTTTTTATAAAGACTGCTCACAGCTTATATTTTCAAGGCACATATCAATTTTACAAGAAGACTTTTCAAAGGGGTTAGTTTTTTAGGCATTTGAAAGGAGACTATATAATCCATCCACACAATTCTAATGAGATTTTGAATCAAATTTACCAATTTAGTTATAAGGAGGTGTATTTTACCACTGCATTCTATTTACTTATGTTTCTAGGTCCAAAATGTAATCCAACGTTTACAGCATTTAGTAATGAGGCAGCACTATCATGTGTATGTAATCTGAGTCTACATTAGAAATGGGTTGTTTTTTAAATCAGTGTATTTAAGGTTTGTATTGGTATTGCTGTTACTGTTTTTTCGATCATTTTGATAGCATGGTTGTTGTTGAATAACATGTTATTTCTCCACAATTGATTCAGGTTAGCCTGTGATAATTAGCCAGAGAGAAAGATCCATGCTTGGTAACCTCCAGCATTCTATTTTATTCATTGTGTGGATTAATATGGCACAGCTAGGAGGGAAAGAGGAACAAGAGAAAACTACAGCACTTAAAGGTAAGTGACTGCACACATATACCTGTGTTTGTACTGCTCACTTTGCCTAGACTGTATAATGAAGAGGACAAGTCTAAGAAGTGCATGTGTAACAATTTGCTTCCATATGAACATGTGCTGTATTATATTTCTTTTATTTTTTTGTTTGTAAAAGTTAGACAACCTCACAGGTCGGGACAGGAAACTATGTACTACCAGAAATTGACAGTGTTGTGTCAGAATATATAAATACACTTGTGGTTGCCCTTTTATTAACTCAATTTGTAGACCATTTTCTGGGTCTTAAAGTTTTAAAAGTTCCACTTTGGAGGCAGACGTTGGGGAAAAACACTACAGTCAGATCCCTATACATATACAAAGCTAGGGTCAAAATCAGTACTTTAGTTTCTGGTTCACATTTCTAATTAATAGATCTTCAGTCTTGTACAAACTAAATGCCAGATGGAAATGAGGCATATTATACTTGTATTTTCAGGCTTGTTCGTTGATGCCATATACATTTCTTAAACACACTTCAAAAATGATAAAACAACAGTTTATTGTAATAAATATGTGCGTGTGTGCATTCCGTAGTGTTTATGACGATGCTGCCTCTTATATTTTGTCTCTAGATTTGTTATCTAGGATAGACCTGGATGAACTGATGAAGAAAGATGAACCCCCTTTTAACTTCCCTAATAACTTAGAGGAATTTGAGTATGCTTTTAATGAAAGTAAGTTGTTTTTATACACTCATTTTCTTTGTGTATTTGTGAACCTTTTTTTTTTTATAAATCATGCAAAACTGATTGTGTCTCAAGTCCCATGGCTGCGTTCTGTCTACCATCCTCCCTACCAGTGATGTTTACAAGTGACTTAATAGCACCATTATGATTGGCTGTAGTGGGCAAACATGATAGATGCTTCCTAACTTGTGTAAAATTCTGATTGGTCCCACAATCAGGTGTGAACGTCTTAATTGCTGAACAGACAAAGACTGTGGGTAGAGGTGTCTATTTGGTTTGCCATTACCTCGGATTGCAGAGTAGGTACTAGATGTGTAACAATAACAATAATAATCAAATTGGGACCCCAGGATAACAAATCAATAATATTTTAATGAAATCGAATATTCCATGAAATTAAAAATATGAATTTACTGTCAAGAACGTAATGTGTGTTGTTGCTTCTAAAAGTTACTGAGAATATGCGTCTGTGAACAAATACAGGATGTAACCTGCTTTGTTAATGTATTTATATATATAATATTTTTTTTAATCAGTCCCAAGCCTGTCTTGAGCGAAACTAATAACATTTAACATTACTGCGTTGTCATGTGCCGCTGTTTCAGAGAAAAGGCACAGTGGATGGGGCTGCTGCTTTCGCTAGCAGAAGCTGGGCCACGTAATTCATAAATTGTAAACAACAGCAAATTTAAAAAAAAAAAAAAAGAGAGATCGATTTATTTCCGTAGGCCGTAATGTTAATGTAGTTTTCAATTCTTGTTTTTTCTCCTTTGGACAGTGGGGTTGATTTTTTTAATTTTATTTTTATTTTTGTTCTTAATTTACCGTTATGTTTACACTGGAAATTTGTCAGATTTTATACAGAACAAGGCAAAGGCTAGTGACGGTAGGAATATAAAAATTGGAGAGTGCTATATTTAAATGCCAATGTATTTATCAAACGTGTCTTAAAACATTGGGATTTGTTTGAATTCGTTTTTTATACCATGCTCTATAAAAAGAGGACTTACTGTTTCATTAAACTATTACTGTGAGGGAAGTTTTTTTTCCTTTTTTTTAAGCATTTAAACTCGATAATGCTCGATAATCGTTGTTACAATTTGCACGGTAATCAATGTTAACGTCAGGGTTCGATTTACAACACTAGTAGGTACACTAGTATTACTTAGCATTCGAAGCCACTTACTCTCTAAGAAAATGTTTGGAACAGAGAGGCTTGGTAATCACCATGAATGACACATGATATCTTCCAATATTAATAGTAATAAATAAAAAGAAGTGCAGCCTTTAACAGATATTTGTGAGCTGTAATTAGAGCTACAGTAATCACCCCAGGTTGATTTGAAAAAAAGGGAGGGGGGTAGGGAGGGCATTTGGTGTTATGTCTTAATTTGCATTCAAAGCTGATGATTCTATCACACTAGCCTTCAGCTTTTTATTGCTGAAAATCCAAGGTTATGTACATCTAATTACACACACAACATAAAAAATAGAACAGTGCACTAATTATTGAGAGAAAAAAAAGTTAGGAAAGCAAATTCCTCAGAGAGATTGTGTTGTAAAGGCAATGGAGCTGAACTTTCCTTGCATGTTCAGTTTTATAATCATTTAAGCTTCCTTCTGTTAGGCATTGCTGTTTTAAAGAGTTCAGTTTTATCTCCCATGAATGCATCATTTATTTAGGGAGTACAAAAAAAGTTTTTTTTTTTAATCTGGGGTAAAGTCAGTCATTAATAATAGATAAGATACCAAAAGTAAAGGTTTGATGCTGTGTGTTTTTGGTTTCCCAGTTCCTGGAAACAAAGGAAGGACATCCCAAAGTGTAAACATGGATATACACTTCTATAAACTGAGTGAAGTTGCAACATGGAGAAACAATGTTGACAAATCGGGCAGCTACCTGAATTTTCTAGGCATTTTTAATAGGTGGATTTTTAATGTGTGGGCCACAAAAGTAACACCCATCCTAGTGCCACACTACAGCAGGCCCCAAGTCTGACCATGGTGCAATTCAGCACTTCAAGAAGTTTCCAACAAATGTTGTTTGAACAAAGGTTTCCCGAGATAGCATTTGTGCCATGGTGTTATCATGTACAATAGGTAACAACATGGTGTTCACAAGACCATTTCCATGTAATTGCAGAGTACTTACCCAGTAAGAGCAGGAATCATTGGTAATTGGTCATTCAATCCATTGCAGTGTAATTAGAATGCTATTCTTGTAATGTAAAGCGCTACCAATTATTATTGTTTCATTGGTATCTCTGTAAAAAAAAATGCTTTGAAAGATGGTTATTTACTGCAGCAATTACTATGTGTAATGATGACTGCACCCTGAACTGACCTGCAAATAAAACCAATCAATAATGCAGAAAACAGTTGTGTTGCTAAAGATAAGAGGATTTGCAGCAGTAAAGTAATGCTGCATCTAGAATGAAATGAAGTGTTTGTTAGTTTTGTGCTGATGGAACAGATAATATATCTGATATGTTTCATAGTCTTTTTACATCAAAATTGAATTGCGTTTGTATTTATTTTTGTATTTAGAGGGACAGTTGAGGCATATAAAAACTGGAGATCCTTTTGTTTTCAATTATCGGGAGGACTTGCACCGATGGAACCAAAAGCGTTATGAAGCACTCGGAGAGGTAAACCTGTCTTCTGTGAATATGTATACCAAATAATTCTTCTATTCCACAGTAAACCTTTTAGCGGTTTTAAAAGCTAGTGCCCGTGTTTGCGCTGCTACATGGAAATGGCATTGATGCTCAAGCACTATGGCAACACGAAATGCATCTTAGGATCAGTAGTCACAAAACAGCACTAAAATACAGAACAGAGGCGTCAATCTGGATACAAGTGAATACATTTCCCAATGTCCTTTGCAATTAGCTGTTTGAACTAGGACGATTAGTTTTATCCAAAATGTTCTTCCCTGCGGAAAAATAATTTGCACTAACAGGAAATTATAAGAAAGTATTTTTCAATAAGCGATTGTTAAATTTGTCCAGGACCATGTAGAAAATTTAAAGTATCACGAAATGTGTCTAATCCACATCCGCTTTGACTGCATATATGTGCGTATATAACAGCCTTCAAAATGGACCAGTCGGGTTTTATCATAATAGCATTATTTTAACTAGCAGCCTTGGGCCGTGTGAATTGTGTGTACATCTTCCAGGGTCTATGCTGTGTATTCCAAGATCTGAAATCTGTGTTCCGGTGTCTAGGGGAGCCTGGGGCCCATAGAAGCCAGCACACTTGGACAAGGCTTACTGCTTGACTGGCTTTCCCAGCTTCTTCATAGTCATATGTTTACCCTGTTGCAGTATTGATACAGCACTTTGTCAAGCACATTTACAATAAAAATATGTTCTTGTTAAGTAGTGTTCAAAAGTTTGGAAACAGCAAATGATTTACAGGAAGACTTCTCTGCCAAACAAATATCTCGAGAGAATGTGTTGTCGGCAGCT
Organism: Acipenser oxyrinchus oxyrinchus; assembly: GCA_030684275.1. Classification (NCBI taxonomy): domain Eukaryota; kingdom Metazoa; phylum Chordata; class Actinopteri; order Acipenseriformes; family Acipenseridae; genus Acipenser; species Acipenser oxyrinchus. Next base: position 104,934,477 of record CM060247.1, read on the forward strand.
TATGATTTATTGGTAATTGATAGCCAGTTAATCCCTCGACCACGATATAAAAACCATCAGCTTTTGCTGACTGTGGTTGGGGTTGAGAACTCCAAAATGCTGCAGTTTAACTTGTTGTTAAGAAGAGAGTGTCTGTTTGTTTTGCCGCTTTGTTTTGTGTGCAGTGTTTGTTTTTTGGTTAAACGTTTTATTTGTTATTTAATAAATGCATGCTCAGCGCTTCAACCCGCAGTACCTGTCTGTCTCTTCCTGGTCTGTTATGTTACCACGAAGCCATCCTGCCATATATGGTGTTGTATGTGGGATAACAATGCCTCCACGTACGCAGGCCAGAAGAGGTACTACAAGCACAATTTTTATTTTAATTATTTTGAGAATTTTGAAGAACAAAAAGAAAGAAAATGGCCTGGGGAAAAGGACTCTAGAGGATGGAAGAAGGTCAGTGATGCCTGCATTGTGCAGAATGCAGGCACTACACCGGGTGCTGCCCCTTTCAGGGTGGAACGGAGGAGCTACCTGCCCTGAAGAGGAAGATGGAGGGAAAGAAAAGGGGGCAGGACAAGAGCGTGGAGGAGCAGCAGCGCCTATTGGAGGCAGAAGGAACAAGGAAGCCGTCTCCAGCTGCAAAAAGACAGGAGCCCAAGCATCCAGCAACCAAAGGGGGGAGCCCGAGCTTCCAGCGCCCATGAGGGGGGAAACTGAGTGTCCAGCGGCCAAAAGGGGGGAGCCCGAGCTTCCAGCGCCCATGAGGGGGGAAACTGAGTGTCCAGCGGCCAAAAGGGGGGAGCCCGAGCGTCCAGAGCCCCTGGGAGAAGTGTTGCTTGCACAGCAGGCGTGCTCAGAGCCACCAGCCTCCAAGCTGAAGGCGGGCATCTCTGCCTTCTACGCAGCAGGGGAAGAGGGAATAAATGCCTTCATCAGGTACCTCGATGGCCGGGAATGGTGCCATCTGCAGAGAGCTTGGGCATGGGTCAGTGGACTCCCCCCTTCTGGATGACTAGGAGGAGCCAGCAGTTCCGCTGCCAGCATTGCCACTACTGGCATTGCCGTTGGCTCCCAAGGGTCAGCTCCTGCCGTTGCCTGCAAATGGTCAGCTAATGCCCTGTCCTGCACTGCCTGGGGATGCCAAGCCTCCACCGCCTGAGGATGCCAAGCCTCCATCGCCTGAGGATGCCAAGCCTCCACCGCCTGAGGATGCCAAGCCTCCATCGCCTGAGGATGCCAAGCCTCCACCGCCTGAGGATGCCAAGCCTCCATCGCCTGAGGATGCCAAGCCTCCACCGCCTGAGGATGCCAAGCCGACACCGCCCGTGGATGCCTGTTCCTCAATGCACCGTGGCTGCCAGGCTGACAAATAGAGTGGCTGTTGCCGCCTCCGCAGCCAGGAGGCCGGTTACCATCACCTAGGCGTCCTCAGGGATTTGTTGTTGCCGCTGCCCGTGGGCCCATTGGTGCCTCCGTTCATATGCCAGGGCATGGACTGAGACTTTTGGGCATTTAAGGGGGGAGGTGACCGTTAAGGCCATGTGTGGTTGGGGTTGTTCAGAGGAGGAACGTAACAAGGAAGAACTGAAAATATAAGAAATAACAATTGCTGCGCATGCTGGTTTTACTCCAGCACGATACTTGTTAAGAAGGGATTGTTTGTTTTGGCCACCGTGCCGTTTTGTTTTGTGTGGAGTGTTTGTTTTTTGTTTAAACGTTTTATTTATAATTTAATAAATATGTGCTCAGCACTTCAACCCGCAGTACTTGTCTGTCTCTTCCTGGTCTGTGATGTCACCACCAAGCCATCCTGCCATATATGGTGTTGTACGTGGGATAACAACGCCTCATGAATAATCATTCAGTATCCACTATATATAAACAGCCCAGGAGGCAAGGGTCCAACCTGGGAAGTTTCTGTGTAGACTTGTCAGGTGGCTGAACAGTAGTGCTCACTGGAGTGTGATGAGTGCAACTAGCCACAAAGGCCAATGCAGTGCTCCTTGTGGGTCCCCAGCCAAGAAGTATTTAATGAAGTGCTTGAAACAATCTCCCAAGTCCCATTGTATGAATCATATGAACCCTTCTGTTGGTTTAGTAGCAACCGAAGTCCACCAGGAGCCTACTTGGAACGAGATTCACTTAACACGATCTTTGCTAAATGCATGTTTTTTTTTTCTTCCGTCCTAGCGATTCAATTGTTTTTATTTCAAATGCAACGGGGTGGATGTACATCGAACTTAGCCAACATGATATTTCCATTATGTCACTGTTGAAAACAAAGAACAAGCAAAAGAAGATAACCAAATGTTATTTTAAAGTTTAAGAGAGATGATCAAACCCCCCCCCCCCCCTTAATTAAACAAAAGGGGTTTTATCCACTCATATTGCAGGTAAGGTATAGTATGCCTAATAAAAAGTCAGGATGTCAAGACGGTTTTTAATACCAGTTTGGCACATTTCAGTGTTATAGTACATAACAATGGAAAGGGTTCATAACGTGTTGCGGCTGCACACTTTTTAACAGAGCATTTAAACTCTTTAGATTTGATTTTTGGGCTATAAAAAGAGATTTGTGCTGCTGTTGAAAGACAAACAACCAGAGGCAACTTGGAAAGCAGCCTGCAAGCCAGGCTGGCAGCAACGTTACGGCCAGTGTTTTGAAAATAAGTTTTATTTGCTATTGGAATATTTTTTAATTGTGTGTCTCTCTGCAAAGCGTGGGCTCACGTGAGAAATTGTCTCTGTTTTAAATGTATTGAGTTGTTAAATGTCACGCAGGGGGCATGTCATCTCTGTAGCACATTTCCACAGGCTGTTTGCCAACTTTATTTGGCTACGCTAGAGCCACACTGCTCCATTTTACAGAAACATTTTCTGCTTTCCCATCTATTTAAAGACAGTGCTATAACTTCATTTTGGATGTTTTTTGTAGCCCTTTAGCCATTATTGTGATCCTATCCTGTAGCAAACAGCTCATTCATTTTATTCAGTGGACTTATGTTTATTATGTTCAGTTTTAGCAGGGTTTACAGGTTACTGGCATATTGTATGCACTTTCCCTGTTTTCCAATTTTCTATTCAGAATATGTCCGTTCTTTTAGAATCTAGCCCTGCATGTTTTGCAGATGTAATTGTGTCCATTCTTCTTTACAAAACTATTCAAGCTCTGTCAAGTTCCTTGGGGAGCGTTGATGGACAGCAATCTTCAAGTCAAGCCACAAATTTTCGATTGGATTTAGGTCGGTGCTCTGACTGGGCCACTCAAGGACATTAACCTTTTTGTTCCTTAGCCACTCCAGTGTAGCTTTGGCTGTGTGCTTTGGGTCGTTGGCATGCTGAAAGGTGAACTTCCGTCCCAGTTTAGGCTTTCTTGCAGAGGGTAGCAGGTTTTCCTCAAAGACTTCTCTGTACTTTGCTCCATTCATTTTCCCTTCTATCCTGACAAGTGCCCCATGCCCTGCCGATGAGGAACATCCCCATAACATGATGCTGCCACCACCATGCTTCACAGTAGGGATGGTGTTCTTTGGGTGATGTGCTGTGTTGGGTTTGCGCCAAACATAACGCTTTGCATTTAGGCCAAAAAGTTCCATTTTATTTTTGTCAGACCACAAAACTTTTTGCCAGATGACTACAGAATCTCCTGAGTATTTTTTTGCATACTTCAAACGGGATTCAAGGTGGGCTTTCTTGAGTAATGGCTTCCTTCTTGCCACCCTACCATACAGGCCAGATTTGTGGAGTGCTTGGGATATTGTTGTCACATGCACACTTTGACCAGTCTTGGCCATAAAAGCCTGTAGCTCTTCCAAAGTTGCCATTGGCCTCTTGGTAGCCTCTCTGATCAGTCTCCTTCTTGCTCGGTCATCCAGTTTGGAGGGACTGCCTGATCTAGGCAGGGTCTTGGTGGTGCCATACACCTTCCACTTCTTAATAATCGTCTTGACCATGCTCCAAGGGGTATTCAAGGCCTTTGATATTTTTTTATACCATCCCCTGATCTGTGCCTTTCAACAACTTTGTCCTGGAGTTCTTTTGAAAGCGCCTTGGTGCTCATGGTTGAGTCTTTGCTTTGAAATGCACTACCCAGCAGAGGAAACCTACAAGAACTGCTGAATTTATCCTGAAATCATGTGAATCACTACAGTTTAACACAGGTGGAGGCCCCTTAACTTGGTGTGTGATATTAAAAGCGATTGGTTAGACCTGAGCTAATTTTGGATTGCTATTACAAGGGGGGTGGACACTTATCCAACCAAGCTATTTCAGTTTTTATTTTTAATTAATTTTCTACAAATTTCTAGAATATTTTTTTCACTTGGAAGTTGTGGGGTAGGATGTGTAGGTAAATGAAAAAAAAAAACTATTTTACTGCATTTTAATTCCAAGCTATAAGGCAACAAAAGGTGAACATTTTGAAAGAGGGTGTAGACTTTCTATAGGTACTGTGTGTGTGTGTGTGTGTGTGTATATATATATATATATATATATATATATATATATATATATATATACACACACACACATATACAGTGCTCCCACTTTATTACAATATAGTTGGGAGTCATAATGAGAACACTAGTGTTAGTGTAATGGCATTACTTTTACTACAATGTTTGTTCTCCTCCAGTTTCTTTTAGTGATTCTATGTGTATATTATGAATCTTATTGTATATTATGTGCCTCCACTTTCGATTAATTATTGATGTCTGCAAAGGAAGAGCTGTTTAACTCATGTGTGACTCAAGGTGAGAATGTGTTAGCAGCTTAGAAAATGTTTTCTCCATGTCGGGACTGACCAAGCATTCAAATCATTTAAAGCATGTGTTAAGGGTTTACATAAACGATTGACATAATGGGCAGAGCAACTCCCCTGTGTGCACTTGAGGTGGAATGACCCTGTACTGAGCTTCTTCAGGGCACCGGGCACAGCAAGTAGAGAGCTTTGCTTCCCTGACATGGAGTTTAGGAAAAACGTTGATTCTGAAGTGATGTACTGCATGATGAAGAAATAAAGCAAAACAATCTCTCAGAAACAGGACAGTATTAAAATATGAAATATTACAGTAACATTACACTGAGAACACATGACACATTTCTGTGTGCGATGGTGTAGCACCACACAGTGACAAGTGTGTGTTCAGATACGTATCCAAAGTGTATTGTATTGTATTTTTTCCCCTCGCTAGTCATTGAAATGTGAAATGAGTCTTTTGAGAGCAGCTGACTGAGTGCTTATTAACAGATTGTGTGTCTGTGTTTCCGCTAACACGTCACTACTGTATGGTGTTGTGCGTAATAATCACATTATCAGTAGTGCATTCAGGAAAAGATAGGAAATAGGATCGCTAAGCGTGAAAATACTGACTCAGAACTAAACAGTGGGCTCATCTTATTATGATCGCCTCCATTCACCCAGGTTTAGAGAACAGTTATTATTATTATTATTATTTGTTTATTTAGCGGACGCCTTTATCCAAGGCGACTTACAGAGACTAGGGTGTGTGAACTATGCATCAGCTGCAGAGTCACTTACAATTACGTCTCACCCGAAAGACGGAGCACAAGGAGGTTAAGTAACTTGCTCAGGGTCACACAATGAGTCAGTGGCTGAGGTGGGATTTGAACCGGGGACCTCCTGGTTACAAGCCCTTTTCTTTAACCACTGGACCACACAGCCTCCTTAGTTATCCGCAAGCAGTAAACGCTAAGCTATGGATAAAGAATCCTGATATTACTAAAAGCTTTTAAAAGGTCAGGAAGGCAGGATGGAGCCTTGGTGGTTCTTTGCACATCTTTTGATAGATGAAAAGGATGGTTGATTGTGTTTTTTCGGAGGTTTTATTTGTTTGTCACAGTTCTCGCTAATGAACTAGCTGTTGAGCACTCATGCAGAATGTGCAGTTTGAAGCAGAGGTGTGGTTTCTACTGTACACTATACTGTATCTGGTACCATACCAAGTTAGACAGGTCTCAGTTTGCATGATGAAAAATCCTTTCATCCAAACTGCTCCGAAGACAAGAAAAAGTTAGTATTAATCAGAAAAGGGAATTTTATTCCCATTAATTGATACTGGTAGAAAATGTTGAGGATACTTCTACTGTATGAACATCAAAACATCAATGGAGAATGTAGTTTTTAAAACCTTTAAAATGTAGAATGGGGATGGGGATTTAGTATGTAGCTGCATTGAAAAAAGAATCTGGTCTAACTCTATTCTGGAGGTCAGCTCCTGCTAAGGCCCCTACACACCGGATGTGATGCGACAAGCGATTGTGTCGTACGACACACCACACCACGGCAAAAAAATAAAATGTCTTTTTGATACAAGCATTTCACACTGTGTGTGATGCAACGGGCGACACTGAAGCGATGCAAAAAAAAATAGGATCCTATTTGAACTGACCAATGAGTAAGTTTTCAGTAAACAATGGCGGTAGAAAAGATACTTCTTGCAGCATCAAATTACCTGGAGCTGTACAATAAAGGACACAAAAATTATAAGGACACAGCAATGAGGGAGAACAGCTGGCAGTCCATTTTCAGGGACCTGGATGTAGCTAGTGTGTATGATTCGTTTATCTTTACTGAAATAAGTATTCTGAAAAGCTATTATGTATTCTACATTTATATTAGCTGTATAACAGGACTATCATATGTGTGATTTTATCCCAGCTGATAATACAATCAGAGGAGCGTCACCTATCACATCGCGCACGCCTGTCGCCACTGGTGTGAAAGGTAGTGTTGGAGTAAAAGTGCCATTTTACCGCAGGACAAATCGCATCGCGTCCGGTGTGTGGAGACCTTTACCGTCACATTCAAGGAAATGTGAATTCTTTTTAATCATGCTGATTAATCATTTTATTCCACTTTGTTTTTATACTTCCTGCTAGTTCATCTAATTGTGTTGATGATACTTTGAAGTTCAAAGAGCGTATTACTTTTTTTGAGGTTTCTTCTGAAAATGTTTATCCAGGACTGGCCCTTGAGATTCAGCCTCTCTCTTTTTCTCTGCTGGTGGTGTTCTGACTGAAACAGCTGTATCAACCATTCTGCCAATCAAGTCAGAAAATGTGAATGACAGATAAACTTGCATTTATTTTTATTCTTACTGCAGGGTCACATATTCTAGTTATTGAATAAATTTGAATAAATATATAATAAAAAATACAGCAACTAATTACTGTACCTTAAAGGGAAGTTTTCATAATACTGTATTACATGTCTCGAGGCCCTTCAGTGGCAGGGGCGTGCCTTGCACATATAGTGCATTGTGGAGCATGGCAAAGTATGTCAAGAAAAACTACAGACAGTCTTTAAGGCAATTACAAGACTTGGCTGCTCAATAATTTACCTGAGATTGCAGACATGTCAGGTGATTGCAACAGGGATAAATGATTCAGACTTTCCAGTAATGTATACATTATTGATTTTCTAATCTAAATGATTATTAATATTAAACTAAATAAAAAAGCTTACACATTTAAACATGACCGCTTTAGTCATACATGCTAGATACAATTTTAATACAAACAGCAACAAAACTTAATGTACTGAATTGCAAAGATAACATTTTTCCACATGAGAAGGCTTGATACTCCAGGAGTCAATCCAATCCATGTTATTCTTGATATAGTGCAAATTAAATACATGCAAGACAGCAGTTTTCTAATTGTATAAACAAATAACATGATTCGTACTATCAAGCAACGTTTAAATTGTAAAATTCCACAGGTGTCTTCAACATGCATGGTTCGAGTGTTGAATTCTAGTACAGTGTACTCCAATTACAAAGGAGTTAAAAGAATACATCTCTACCTGAATTAGGTTCATTGGGACAGTTACTAATATCCTCTCTCTGGTTTGTGCTTTTATCTTTTCTTTTGCTGGGAAGGCAGTCATTATGTTTTGCTTCAATTGATTCTTTGCACGATAAAGATAATTTTGCATTCAGAACTTTCTTTTGCAGAGCAAATATTGTTTTATTAATATAAAAAAAGCAATATGAGCTAAACTAGAACTGTGATATTATAAGAACAGTATACCAAAAAATCAAGGGCACAGTGTGATTGTAATTTTTATTTAACAGATTACAAAAACACTTATAAGGAGAGATACAATGCTGCCCAATTTTCTTTCTGAAAGCCTTGTGAGCAGTGTGAAATATTGAAACGTAATGAATGAAAAAGCAAATCTTAGCATCAAAATGTATTACATGTAATGTTAAAATATTACCTTTTTGGCTTTTTCAAAACGTAATTTGTAACTAGCATTGGTATGTTATACACCCAAATGATTCCATTATACAGTAACTACAAAAAAAATGTAGTTAATGTAAACTAGAATATTTTTTTCTTGACGTATTTAAACTTTTAAAAATATTTTGTCAGTATAATATCAATACAAGATTGTGTAACCCAATTTCAAGATTTTTTAATCACCTTGAGTGTCCAGTATATGGGGCTATTTTAGTCACTGCTAATGTAATTATTTGATTTAAGAGAAGATGAAATTTGAACAGTGTATAATTGCACTTTAGTAATTCCAACAGCACAGTGGTGTTATCCACAGTCTATTCCACTGTGTGTGTGAAAGGAGGACCTTTTATTACTGTAGAACTCAGGTAAACCCTGGCTTTGATCAGTCTTAAATGCAGCGCTTCTTTTAGGGTTTTCACACAGGCGATATTTGCAGATTTACTGATACTAGTTGCAGTTTCTGCACTATGTAAACTGCTGGCAGTATGTACACAATTTAAAAAGAAAGAAATCAATGGTATAAACTATGAAATCTGACCCTTTCCGGTTGTGTATTATTTATGTTGAGGGCCAGTCTCCGTATTCTTGAATTCAGTGCTCACCTTGTAGGCTGCAAATGCTAAACAATTTGCAGTTGTAACCTGGCCTGTCATAATAACAATAGAGTAACCTGTGCCCCATGTTATGTATGCAGTATGTACTCTGATTGAATAATGCAGGTATTCTGTAAAGCTTGGAGTTGTGTATAGTTCAGCTTGAATACAGTTGTCAACGTGGACCCTAAGGGAGCCCATATAGTCTAATAAAAATGTAATGCTTGCATTGGTTTCAGTCAGGCAATCTTCATTTGCAGATGTAAGACCTGTTGTAACTGTGTTGTTTGAGAAGACATGGAAATTGTGAGCTACACATTGGAGAGATAATGTCTGATGTGCATCATTGAGCCCTATCTTGTTCCTTGGAGGGAGGGAGGGGGAGTGGGTTCATCAAAGTGACATGACAGTACTTGTAGGGTTCAGAGCTGGTGTAATTATTACTGTTAGTGATATTTCGCGTAGATAGGTGATGAGTGTCTGATCTAATCCAGATGGAAGTACATTAGGCTGTTAATAAATGAAGATTATTTTGCATCTGCGGAATGACAGATTATTCTAATGAAGTTGGAGCAGGGCAGATGGGTATTTTTTTCTTTCTTTCTTTCTGACGAGTGCCAGCATGTTTCGCCACTTACAATGGCATTTGTGTTGAAAGAAACAATTTAGCTGGTCTGTCACCTTTCTTTTTTTTTGTTGTATCTGACACATCTAGCTTTTGTGGCATGTGCATATTTAGAGTCCAGAAGTTTAATTAAGGTAGATCTCATCTCAAAAGGGCGAATGATGAAACTGCGATTCTCCGACTTTTTTGATGGAAATTAAATGAACAAAGGATGCTGGGCAGTGCAGCGTTCATTTATTCGGTTTCACCTGGTTTGGTTTCCTAGCTCTGTAATGTGTTGCTACCAAAAGTTAATTGCATATTTTTTGTGGGGGGTTCTTCTTTTATGTATATTTTTTTTTAATTGTTCACTGCCGTGTAACTGCTTGAAGAAATGTATAACTGTTCCATGAGAAATCCCAAACTTCACCCCTCAACCTTTAAGGGTTACTGAAACACACATTGGCACCCTCACATTTTGAGTATCGGGGGAAGAAATGACTTTGACACTGGAAATGAAGCCTGCATTTGATCAACTGAAATAGTTTTCCCTAAGGGTGAGATCGCTGAGATTCCCAACTGTGAAACTGAGAAGTGAACAAGGTGGAGATAGAGAGTCTTTAACCACCAAATAATGCCTATTTTGTTTGATTCCATGTTAGGTGGTGTCTTAGTTTCAAGCAACAACTATTTATTTAATTTATTATATTTCAAGTGTTAAATTAAAAAAAGAAAACAAAAAATAAATCAATAAATAAAAAAGAACTTTAGTCCCAAGATGTCTGAAGGCTCCAAAGATGAAACATTGTGCAGTGGTGTAGGGTGGGGGTTGTCTTGCCTAGGGATGTTGACCAGGTTAATCCATTTGGACTAGGGTCTCCTATTTAGAGTGACCAAGGTTATTACATTTGTTTTTTAGATGAATACCCCTACAGTTCCCTTACCTATCCACCCAAAGTGGTTAGATGTGCTGTTCCATGAAAATTATATATTTGTTACACTGATAAGTCATTCACATTAGGCTAATGACAAATCCAAGCTTTTTGTATTAGTTTGATCATTAGAAAGTCTTGGGCTTGCCAGTAGCCCTGATATTGTTGACCAAACATTGCAAATACATGTTCCATCCATGTACTAAACTATAGAATACAAACCTGCAGTGCTGAGTTCTACTATCCCTAAAGGAGGGGACTCAGGACAGCTGTAAGGCTGGCCACACATACTGGGTTCATGTTACAGTAGGGGTCCCAACCCTAACCCACACCTGCAGCAACATCACATGCAGAGATATGTAAACATGCAGACGACTGATTATAGCATTCAGAGTTGTGTAAAAAACAAATTAAACACGTCAAACACTCCTGAGAGTGTATTGTAATCAGAGGGTGCTCAGAACGCAAAGGAGCTGTGATCCGAGTCACTGTTGGAATTGTAATTGAAGACCATGTAGACACGGAAAATATAAGGGCAGGGCTTTTTACTTTTTTTTCCCCGAAATGAATGAGTTCATGCAATCACCGAATTGTTTTTATCACCTAATCACGCTGTCAAGAGCACAACTTAAAATGAAAATGTTTTAAGCAAGATGTGGAGTCTTAATGTCTGACTCATACTATTGCTTGGGTAAGATTTTGAGACATGCAGGGAAAGGCCTACATTTGTAAGGCGTCATTTTAGTACAGAGGTACAGGAAATTCAAGGAACGTTGATATGCAGTTTAAAAATGTACAATGTACAGCCACCAGGGGAAAATAAAATAAATACAATGGTCTCCTTGAAAGGTGGGATCCGCTGAAGTGTAAATATGTATCTCTCTCTCTCTCTCTCTCTCTCTCTTTCTCTCTCTATCTCTCTCTCTCTCTCTCTCTCTCTTTCTCTCTGTCTCTCGTCATTTAGCAATCTTTAATTCACATTGATCAGAGTCTTCAACAACTTGTGAGCACAACAACTCAAAGTAAACTATACATGAGCAGCTAATATGAAGTGTTGTAATAGCTAAAACTTTTTTTTTTAAATGTATACGTGACATGATGTTCTGTAGATGGATTCTATGGTAGTATTAAAGCAGGTTGAGTCAATGGTAGTATAACCCCCCCCCCCAAAATGTGCAAAATGACATTTGCACAGCAATATATATATATATATATATATATATATATATATATATATATATATATATATATATAGTATTTGAATTGAATTTTCCAGCTTTCAGGTTCTTTGGTCACACCTAGTGTACTCATGATGTGGCCATTAAAAAACATGCATGTCAAGTTTGCACAAAGTGTGGCGAGGAATGTCAAGTGCTCCTGGACTGAAACAAAACATTATATATCAAGGAGAAGAGAACAAGCATGCTGTAGACATGTGATGCAAATAAATGTCCCTTACAGTGGCATACAAAAGTAATCTAGTATTCATGAAGTAAACTGCTTTCATGTACTGTATCTCCTTCCCTTCATCTAAGTGAGTAAAGGCGTCCTGTTGTCTTTTCTAACTAGAATCTAATGGAGACAAACATGCCTGACATTATTGAGTATGTTTAGCCTGATAAAGTTCATCCTAAACCCACTATAACTATTAGCCTGATAAGGCTCGCCTCAATGAATCATTTCTGTTTAGGCTGGTAGTGTTAAGGTCAAGGCTTTAGTAACCTCGCGCCATGCAGATGATCCTCTTATCATTTGAGAAGCAGTTCACTGGACCAACCTTGGTTGCATTAATCATTACAGATTAGACCAGCAGTGTGGGAGGTCTTGATTTGGTCTTGTTACAGCCCTTGTTTGAAGAAGACTTTCTTTTGAACTATACAAATAGATCAGCTTGCTTATGTTTGATTCTCCATTGAGCACTTGCCAGAATGGTGCTAGCTGCTTATCTCATTCCCACCCAAGTGTGAGGGCTGCTGCTTTCAGACCAGAACAGAGTTAACTGTCAGCGCAGAATTTTTCAGCATTATTTAATAAGGGTTATTTTAGAACCTTGATGTTTCGGTTGCTGTCTTACTTTCTTCTCCGACTCGACAAAGTTTTGTTTTTGCTTTAATTCTCCTGAGGTTGAGATCCATTACAGCACAATTTGTTTTAAACACATTTCTTTATTAATTTAAGAATTGCTCCCTTGAGACCACCGATTTCTTGGCTGTCCTTCGTTGGATGAGAAATTTTAAAAAATCCTGATGGGAACAGTTCTTAATATTTGATTTCTCCATTTTTGTACGGTATGTACAGCTTAAATAGATTGCTTTACATGAGGAATTGTAATTGCTCAAGACAGGATTGTGTTATGTCATATAGCATGTTGCCATTTTTGCAATATAATAATAGTTGTTGCCGTTTTATCGGGACAGCCTGGGAGATGTAAAAATATCCAGAATAAGCAGCTGTCCCAATTAAACAAGAGGCATTTGAGAGGACCTTAGTCACACTTATATTCATCATTTATGACATGCACAAGAGAGGAGTATTTAAAAAAAAAAAGTTATTTCTAAATGAAAAGAAAAAGAATGAAATCACATCACATTATGAATAAATGTTAAATGCATCAATAGTTTGTTGTATTCCTTAACAAAATGAAATCGACTCATTTTCACTTTTCAGCCATGATGACACATGACGTGAGGCAAAAACCACTGGTTTATACAATTACGCAAGTCACAGCGTAATCACTTAATCACTGCACTACACTACGCAAACCTGTCTTGTTCTGAAAAGTGATCTCCGTTCATCAATTGAAAATACCATATACCAATTAAACAAAGTGGCGTCCCAATTAAACGACGTAAATAGCTTTGGGAAGAACCGTCTCCCAGACTTCTGTCCCATTTTAAGTAGAAAACCCCAATTCAGTGTCCCGATTAAGTGGCGGTGACTGTAACATGCTAAATGAAAATCTGCTGCATAATACTCACACATTGGAACGTGTACAGAACTTTACACCTAGGTGTACACGTGACACAAATAAGTAACTGAACGAATCGATTCCTGGAGGGCTTATATTATCACTAGAATTGGAAATTACAATAATTAGAAGGAAGTATGGCCTAATTAAAATACCTGTATATTTTCCTGTTGTAACACATAAGCAGCAAAAATATATATTTTTTTTGGTAATTAATGAAGATTGATTTGACAGTATTTAACTAATTGTTTATACTCTCTGAATTGCATGGGGTGGGCAGGAGGATGCTGTGTACCCCTAGTGGTCATTTTTATACTGGCCTTTACAGAAACCCCACCTTGCTCAGAAGCAGGTACAAATAAAAAGGTTATTTATAGGGATATTACCATAGTGGTGATAGTAATAATAATGATAATGGCATACTCTTGAGGCTGTTTTGTTTCTGAATCTGACTGTACATTACTACTGTCCATAATTGTATTATTACTTGCATATGTTTGTGTCGATACGCTTCATCACAATGAACAGCTTGTTACTACTTGATAAAGTACGAAAACCAGATTCCCCAAATCTAAACTGTCACCAACAAATTCTTACAACATTTCAATGCATAAATATCACTCTGTCTTTCTTTTTTGTTTAACTTGCCATATCACAATATGCCAAGTTGTGTTGACTGGTTCTGCTTGTGGTTTCTGTGCTAAGGAATGTGGTCATGCTCGAGTTGAGACCCCCCGAAATTCATCACACACGTGCCTGAGGCACTTTCAGATATGGATCTCCAGAACTAACAGACCTCGCTTTAGAGCTCTTTATCTGTACGCTTCCCTTGAGAGCAATGCATCAGATTTAAATACATCCAAATTTCCTGACTCAAAACTTATGTGAAAGTGCTTGTGTGTAAACTGCAGCACAGCCTATTCAGTGACGCTGTTGAGTGACATGTTGACACACTTATAATCTATTTTCTTTTTTTTATCCTCTGATGTTTTTTTTTTTAACCTCCTGAGGCGCTGAGTAAATATTGTACCACAAATGAAATTTTCTGCAAGGCCTATTCATATCATTAAACACAAGCATATTGTGCTTCAAAATCATTCAGTCTTCATCAGTGATGCTGACATTTAGTGAATTAGTGAAGTTAAATGGAATATATCTTTAAACTATTCTTGGCATTTTCCTGAACTAGCTGAATTATGAAATTCATCATTTAATTCTGCTTTTAGTCTTCCCTGATAGGCAGGGTTGAGCAAAATGTCATATTTCATATTACATCTCCCAACAGGATTTATATCTTCCCAGGATCAAAATAGTTGATGATTTTATTTTTAAAGAGCTTGGCCTACATAAGTGAATTTATACTAGCAATGCACTATTGCATTTCAGAAAAAAAGAACTTATTAATAGTCTTTTTGAAGCAATTAAATTCAAATCTTTGACCAGATCTAACCCATTTTGCATCATTTTTCATGTTACATTACAGTGTTCAGATTCCCAGGTCCTAGTTAGATCTCAGATTCAACCAAGCCATATTTGGGCTACTTCCTGTTATATTATATTTAAAGGTTTTATTTTATGTTCATACAATTATGAAACAAAAACACCTTCTCTTACTCATTGCAATAACAACTTTCTTGCAAGTCACTTATTATTTTTTGTAGACCTCTTACTAATGACAGTAAACTGTATCACAGGGCTTGAAACTCCCACTGGCCCTGTACCCAGTCCTCCTTGATTTCAGAGCTTCCCTTGTTTATGTATATTATTGAAATGACCAGGTTCTAGGAATCTGAACAGTCAGGCCCCTGGTAGATTTTCTCTGAACTGATCACACTTCTCACAGCATGAATAAGTCAAACTTGTAGGTCTGAATGTTCATACAGCTGTAAGGGAGGAACAGTGTATTTAACATTAAACTCCCAGCCTCATTTCAATAATGTACTTAAGTATGGTAGTTCTGAAACCCAGGACAGGGTGCAGATGTAGTGGGAGGTTCAAGCCATAATACAAGCAGAACAACGTTAACTGACTTTCTAGAAAGTTGCAATGCTAATAAGAGGTAATAAAACGATTACCCCTTGCAATTGAGATAATCTCCATTGATTTATGCTAGGAGGCATCACAAGGTATGGACACGGTATACATTGATTCCCCACTGCTTCACTAACCTTGTTCCTACTGTGTGCATGTGCACTACCCTCCAACGGGTATGTCCTAATGTCCATATATAAGTTTAGATATCAATGAGGATAGAAAATTGCATTTGCCCCAGCCCTATTAGGCTTCATGGCAGGCACATTCCACAAAGCATGGCCCTGTACCAGCCCTTACTGATGTGTATGGAGTTACAAGGCAAGCATTCTTCAGGGCATTAGCCAGACAATCTTCAAGGCTACAGTATCTATGTCTGTTGAGAGATTTTGTAGACATTAAACATCCTGTGGTGCTTTCCGAAATGTTGACCTTGGTTGATAGGAGGCTGAACTGTAAACATACCTTCATATCATTTCAAAGCAACGCATCAAACCACACATCAGCATACCAGGTTTTTTTAAATTTTTTTTATATAGCTTCTTGGCAGTTGTTAGTAAGTAAGTGGTTTAAAACATTGTTGTAATAAAAGAAACATTTCTTTTTTTCTCGGCTATTGGCATCGTTCTCTTTATGCACTGTCTGTACTCCAAAGGCAGTCAATAATGCAGTAAGTTTTCTGCTGGCAAAAAAAGAGGAAAGTTGTCGATGTCATTAAACCATAAAAGTGTTTCCCTGAGGGTAAAATTACACTGTATACATGTTTCTCACATGCAGCTTTGGGGATAAACATGTCTTACATCAGCTCATAGCTTGTAGCTAAGAGATGCTCTTTTTGTTGACAATTCCCTTGCAGTTTGCCGTGCTTAGTACAACAGCCTTTGTTAAAAAGCCCCCCCCGTTTTATATCTAGATACATATAGTGCATTTATGTATAGAATATATAGTTCATTTATTTTAAAAAGGATTTTACTTGGGTATCTCATGCTGTACTGAATAATTATATATTCTTTTCTCCCAGATCATCACAAATCATGTCTATGAATTGCTGGAGAAAGAATGCAACATGAAAAAAGAAATTCTCCCAGTAAGTATAAGCATTATATTTTATTGTAACTTTTTCTAATTAGTGAATAAACTGAGTTCGTTTTTATAACTAAAGCTGCTTTACATTGGAGTCGCAGTGTATAACAATAAACCACTTTGCTTGTTTACTTTGTGAATAATTAGCCTTTGATGCATTCCTAATGTGAAATGTTTTCTTTTACATTACAAGTGTAATATAAAAAGCATTGCAATGAATGTGCTGTTTATAAATTGAGATAGACATTATGTGTATTTTTTTAAGTGGTTGTTCATAAATAGCACAGGATTTGAAAGTTGAACAAGACCATTACTAACCCAAGCTGGTCATGCTGTACGTGTTGTTAGCATCTTTACATTACATCCTTGCATTGTGGAGGCTACAGACTGAAAAAAAGAAGTCTACAGTCTTGGATACAGAAGCTCCTGCTTGTGGAGCTCCTTTTTAAAAGTCTGACGGGACCACCCTTCGGGGAGTAATTGTCACTGTTAAACTCAATTAAATGAAATACATTTAAATCTGTCTTGTTCAGCATAACTGAAACTGGCTTGCAATGAGGGAGATGCAGCTTTATATTATGGGATACATGTCAGAGATTCCATTGCACAACACATTCATCTGTCATCTCTCCATATTATTTTTATGAAGATGTGTGTGTCATTTTTTAAAATTTTCTCTCTGCTAGGTGGATGCTACAGATGATGAACCAAAAAGCTTCATCTATCTGACTGAAGATGCTTTGAGCAACCCGGACAAGCTGCTGGTTCTGATTCACGGCAGTGGAGTGGTCAGGGCTGGGCAGTGGGCTCGACGGCTGATCATCAATGAGGACCTGGACAGTGGAACTCAGATCCCCTTCATCAAGAGGGCAGTGGAGGTGAGACAGTGAATTACTCTTGTTTTTTTTACACATTTACAGTAATGTAGTCTGCTTTGTTTGGGGATGTGTGTTGTCAAAGCCATTGCACTGTCATCCCTTTTGTGATGTGGGTGTGATTTGTGCACTGTAATCTAATCTAGTTGTCCGATTGGCTTAAATGATTTTGCAGTACACCTGATTGTATTGTAGTAACTGTAGTTTTGTCAAACCTAACAGTTCAACTTTAAAATGACATGGACCCTAATGAATTAGCCTATAGACTTATCAGAGACTGTGCTATTTTATTTTTTAAATATATTGTTGTTCTAGCTTCAGGCCAGGCAGTGGGTTTGCATGTGTCTGAACTATTAAAACATTTGGTGACTCAAGAGATAAACCCAATAACCCTTTTCCCCTGCAGGAATAAGCTAAATAACAGTATATTATTTATTTGAGAAATATTCTCAATTGTGTTAGAAAAAAAATAAATAATAGCAACCATGGTTATCCCCTGTCTGTGATGGATATCCCTGCCTGTGATGCATATCCCTGCCTGTGATGCATATCCCTGCCTGTGATGCATATCCCTGCCTGTGATGCATATCCCTGCCTGTGATACATATCCCTGCCTGTGATGCATATCCCTGCCTGTGATGGATATCCCTGCCTGTGATGGATATCCCCTGCCTGCGATGCATATCCCTGCCTGTGCTGCATATCCCTGCCTGTGATGCATATCACTGCTTGTGATGCATATCCCCTGCCTGTGATGCATATCCCTGCCTGTGATGCATATCCCTGCCTGTGATGCATATCCCTGCCTGTGATGCATATCCCTGCCTGTGATGCATATCCCTGCCTGTGATGCATATCCCTGCCTGTGATACATATCCCTGCCTGTGATGCATATCACTGCCTGTGATGGATATCCCCTGCCTGTGATGGATATCCCTGCCTGTGATGCATATCCCCTGCCTGTGATGCATATCCCTGCCTGTGATGCATATCCCTGCCTGTGATGGATATCCCTGCCTGTGATGCATATCCCTGCCTGTGATGCATATCCCTGCCTGTGATGGATATCCCCTGCCTGCGATGCATATCCCTGCCTGTGCTGCATATCCCTGCCTGTGATGCATATCCCTGCCTGTGATGCATATCCTTGTCTGTGATGGATATCCCTGCCTGGGGAAAAAGCAGAGGCAGTTATCAAGAGAACCCCTTGTATCATTGTCATGAAACTTGCTGAGGACTTTCTTTAAGTTCCATAATGTATCATCGACTGTCTGCATGTCACACTTACATTTTAATATAGCAGAACCGCTTGTCCCATTGGGATAAAACTTGCTTAGGACATTATTAAGTTCGTGTGCATATAGAAGATGGCATATATCATGCTGTGTTTATGTCATGCTGACATTGTTAAATAGAGAGAGAGAGAAAGCAATGTAAAAATTGGTCTGTTTGTTTCCAGTCGCCAACAGGCCTGTATCAGAAAGATTTGAGTTGAGTCAGCTACAGGCAGGATTGCAGCCTAGCAGAAATGGGTCTCTCCAGCTTAATCTGATGGAGGAAGTTACCTCAAGAAAGCTGACACTGAAACAAGATGAGATTGAGTTTTGCTGACTGGTTTCATGGTGTAGATGGATGGCACTGGTCCTCATTTCTGATTTTTACTCAGTCTCAGAAGGTGAAGCCAGTGCTCTGGTCCTCGTCTTGGATAATGACAATGATGATGTGATCGTTGTACTTTACACCCATATGTAACTCATTTGGGTTGATTTCTCATGCATACAGTATCTGAAGATGTGCTTGCAAAATGAATGACAAGTACAGGAATTAAGTTAATAATCAAACAGCTGTGTTAAGAAACATTACAGTGGTGGAAGTTCTGATAGTAACTTAAAAGAGTGTGTTACATGGGTGCACATTACGCTGATTTGAGAACGAGCTGCACTTATAAATTGTGATTTTACGCTAAACCAGGCTTTCCAACAAATGCCTCTTGGGCCATATGGCTCATTGGACTCTTGATTTAGAGGTGATTGCTATGCAGTCGGTAGATTTTGGTAGAAGCCAAACGTCCAAATGCAAAAACAAATGATGTTCTATCAGAGTTTAGCTGGTTTATGAGCACAGGAATACGGCTTTGTCTGCTTTATCAGTGGCAGGGGTGCAAATGCACCCCCAGTGTGTTTAAAATGAACATGTTTCATAACTCTGAATATCCTGGGTAATCCTTAATGGTGATTAAACACCAGTAATCGATTGCCTTTATTTTGATACCAAGCACGTCCTCGTCCGACTCGAGGAAACAGGAGTCATTGTTTTTCAAAGTGCACATGGTATATTTCTGCCTTCTGAAGGTTGCAATAAATCTACATTTTTCACATACCAGAATCGCAGCTCCTGCTTACTGGCAGAATAGATTGTTGAGAGTTGCAGGAGAGCTGAGGGAGATGAAGAAATGGTTTATCGCTTCTAAAATTATTGATTTAGTCCTACTTATTTTTTTAGCCAGTATTCATTTTCATGAAACTATGTCTGTGTGTACTGCATATCACTATAAACAGTGCATCATTAATTCCAGCACTGTATATATATATATATATATATATATATATATATATATATATAATTTATATTTCTGGGTTTTTTTTTGTCTTCAGGGAGTTGCAGAAAAGGCGTGTCTTTCATATACTGTATGTAGGCTTCCACATGCAGTTCCTGGTTAGGGTCCAGCACTGCATTGTATTACTGTATTGTTTACAATACCATGCTTATTACCTCCTACAGTATATTATTAAAAAAATATGATTTTATTGTGGAAGATCGATGACAGAGAGGCAACTCAATTCAGAATATATGGGCCCCCCATCTACAGTACAGGACCCTGAAAATTTGACAACAGCGCTGTTTTGATTGGAATGGTTTTCTTTTTTTTTTTTGAAGTTTCTATCTTTCTTTTTTTATGTATACAAGTTTTTTTTTTTATGTATACTGTGGTTTTTGTCGACGAATATACTGAAGCTGCTTTTCTTATGCGCAGTGCCACTGCATATCGAAGCACAGTTACGTGTTGACAATTTTTTTTTATTAGATTTTGTACAATTTGAGTTTCCAGGAACAATATAATATTTATTTTTGTAGTTTATATTTGTGTTTGTGACATTTTAAAGGCATTTACTGTGGATAGTATGGTTTTGTTTTTAAACAATAAATACATATTATTGATGCTGACGAAGGGTTAAGAACCATTGCAATCTAATTGTTAGGATAACGTAAAGTTAAATAAATGTTAAATAAAAAAAAAAAAACACGGCTAAAATCACTTCACCTTTAAATCGCTTTACCTTTAAATCACATTACCTAGCGTTTGGCACCACCTCGTGTCCATCTTGTGTTCACATCATTTATTTGTATTTGTTTCAAATGGAAAATCTAATTTATGATGCCACCAGATAACAGTAAGAGCCTGATCCTAAGAAAATATATGTAAGATTGAGTTGGGAAAAAAAAAAAAACTGTTCAAAGAAAACGTTCACAGTAGAGGAAGTGAAACACTCTGTGATATAAAGCAACAGCTAAATAAATACTACCATTAAGTATTGATCTTGTTGTTTCGATTGAACCTGACTTGTCGGTCCTTTGTTGCCCCCCAGTCAATCTCCCAACAGTATCTGAACACACAGCTAACCGATCACATCGCTTTTCAGTGCTTTGGAAGAACTGCTGTGTTTGAACAAGTTGCAACATAACTTACATTCTCCCTAATGGCTATAGTACCTTGACTGTAAAAATGTTGTTGTTGTTAGTAATATAATTATGGGTATCATTACTATTATTTGTAGTAGTTTTTGTCTGCTCCCAGCACTTATCTGTTTATGTATGTATTAGTTTGTTGTTTTTTATTTATTATTTATTGTATTTATATAGCGCTTTTTATACAAAAGTATCGCAAAGCACTGTACAGTACATAACAGAAAAAAAGAACAAACATTTGTATAGCATGTTACACATACAACTGCCACAGTCAGACCATTTAAATAACAGTATACACATAATAATACAAAAGGAGCAATTTTAAAGTTACATTAAAACCTACTAAGATAAGAAAGCCATTTTATAAAAGTGCGTTTTTAGTCTTGACTTTAAAACTGTAACGGTCCCAGCTTCCCTGACAAACGAAGGCAGAGCATTCCATAATTTTGGAGCTCTACAAGAAAAAGCCCTACCTCCCGTGTTGCTTTTGTTGACCCTAGGAATAACAAGCAGCCCCTTATCCTGTGATCTCAGAGTGCAGTTTGGAAGATACAGGGTCAGTAACTCCTGCAAATAACTAGATGCTAATCCATTCAGGGCCTTGTAAGTTAACAGCAAAATCTTAAAATTGATCCTATACTACACAGGGAGCCAGTGTAAAGAGGCCAAAACAGGGGTAATATGTTCACTTTTCCTGGTTTTAGTCAGAATTCTAGCGCCGGTATTCTGAACAAGCTGCAAGTGGGATACCACACGTTTTGGGACACCAGAAAAAAGTGCAATAACTCATTTATTTTATATTTATTATTAATAGACACAGCCTTCTTCTTTTGAATGTCTGTGCCACTTTACTTGTCTTCCCCTATTTCCATCTTTTTTTTGTTTGTCACTCAGTTCTGTACTGGAGAATATGTACAGTATGGATACAATAGTTTTCTATTGGTGGTTCTGTACGTTGTTTTTATAATGTGATGAAAGTAAATTTGAAACCTG
Source organism: Acipenser oxyrinchus oxyrinchus (assembly GCA_030684275.1). NCBI lineage: Eukaryota > Metazoa > Chordata > Actinopteri > Acipenseriformes > Acipenseridae > Acipenser > Acipenser oxyrinchus. The sequence continues at coordinate 104,956,553 of CM060247.1, forward strand.
CTGGTTATCTCAGTAAGTCTGTTTGCTCTCAGCAGGACACTCTCATAAACAGAAAAAGAATATATTGAGAATTGAACCACAAGTGTGTTTGTGCTGTGTTTTTTTTTTTTTTGTAAGGAAAAACCCTGCTGTAAAAAGGTTGGTTGAAGGCAGTAATTATTATGATTAATTCACTGTGATCAGTTTTGTTTTTGAGGCACTATAGGATAACGATCCATCTTAATCCTGGATGTGTGATGGATGTTTCCCAACATTGCCTATGGAAACTGTGTTCAAGCTGCTAGTTTTTCAAGGGAAAGAATAAGAAAGAACGAAGCTTGTAATTAATTACTGTATGGAAAGCGGCACTATATTTTATAGATTCATACTAAGTTGCTTATGGAATTTTATATGTATGAAAAACAAATAATCTCTTTGTAGGATCCTGAAAGTCTGCATTTGAGTAAAGAAATAATACATTCCACCTTTCACTCTTTACAAATTGCAGAGGTCACACCTACATAAAAACTTTACAGCCAATTAGAATTGCAGGTTGGTTTGAATAGCTACCTGTTTAAATCTTTAGGAATACACTTAAAGACCAACAGTAAATATACTGCTAGAGATATTGATTTGCCTTTGGAGAGAGAAAAAAGAAAAAAAGTTTTTTAAACTTTTACATTGCAGTCAACCAACGGGTGGCACTGCACGCTGTGCTATTGAAAAACACCACGAGAAGCCAATGTAAATAAAAACAATGGTGGGAATGGATCCCTAGCAGAAATAAATCATACATTCCACACACACTGACTACAGGGAATTGCACAGTCGCAATTTGAAAAACATACAAAGAAATCACACAAACTTGTCTTGGAAACCTCTGCTGCATTCAGTACCTCTAATGTCTAAGGGGAACTCATTTCAACAGCTGGGTTCGAGGTAGGTAAGAGTTCATCCCAATTACTAATCAGGCCCTAGATACCAATACTCTGAATTGACACCACAGATTTCCTTACTGACTTCAATTATAGCAATGTAGTATGGTACTTGGCACAAAGCCACTTGGATGAACAGGGGGAAAGAAAGTGTAGCCCAGCAAGGTAAAGTGGGTGTCTGCAAGCACAGATTCATGAATGAAAGATGTCTTTTCATTAAAGGTAATATGTATTTTTTCTGCACAGTTATTTAGGTGTCTCCCTGCTATCTTATGATAGAGAATCAGGAAGTGTTTAAATCCCAGAGACTTGCTGAATTGACAGCCGACAGGAGCCTGCACCAGTCCCAGTGCCAGCGAAGGGAAACAATGAGATGACAGCTCCAGTGTTTGCAGGGAGGTTGTTAATGACAGCTTATTCCTTTATGATTTCAATTCTTGACAGAAGACAGGTCTGCTTGTTGCATCATGGCAGCTGTATCATTACCTTCTGGCCCTGTCAGGACTGAATTTGAAAAAAGAGAGAGAGGTAGAGAATAGAGGGGGAGCGAGTGAGAGTGAACGGCTTGCAGTCTTGGGTTACAATTACCTTCTGCTATTTTAGGCACTGTTTCAGTATTAAAAGTGCTTACAACCTTCTGTGATGTTGGAGTGCTGCTGGATATTAACTGCTGTTTCATGCTGCAATATTAAGAAGAACATGCCAGCAGCTAATTAAGTATGCACTAAAATCTATCCTCACCCCCACACCCCACCTACAGTACCCTCTATTTCTTATTTTCTTTCCTGACGAATTGATTGCTTGCTCAAAGCATCTTGTTTTAGCTTGCTGTTACTTTGACATTGACCCAACCAAAATATACCAGAGCTGCTAGTGTGTACGTGACTGGAAAGGATGAGCATCCTCAAGCAGTAGGTTGAGATCTCTTTTCCCAGCGGTTTTGAAGAAGCATGAGTGAAAACGAGCGCTTGACAGCGGCAATAAATATACAGCAACTCGGCAGTTGCTATTTTTTTCTTCTTCTTGTTTTTTTAAACAAGTGTTTGTTTTGTTTGTGTCTGCATTCCCCCCACCCTACCCTCCCCAACAAACAGAAAATTAACTACGCATTCCAGAAAAAAGCCCCCTCCCCCCAAAAACTAAAACAAAATCAAATGGTGTTTAATAAAAAATACGATCCATATTTTCTTTTCTCCTTTTGCTCTTGTTAGACAGTTACTAGTGGCTCGGGAGACTTGGAGAAAAGAAAGAAGGGGGTGTGGTGTTTCAAAAGTGTGTCAAAAGCCTTGGGGTTTGTGTATGACCAGAATTTCAATGGGAGGCTGAGAAGGGGCTAGATGCGGCGAAGTCAAACATAGGAATCTTGTTTAATTTCTGTCATGTTGCTCTTTTTTTAGTCGGATTGATGTCTTTTTCAAAACCAGCTCCTCTCTATCTCTTTGTGGTACTGTATCTAAGATATATCCCCCCCCCTTCTTTCTACCACCCTCCCCAAATCCCCCTTCCTTTATCCTAGGGCTTAGGGCACTGATCCTTTCTGTCTGTGACTTTTTTCGCCTCTAACATTAGTTGAAGTGACCTGAATTGCTGAATTAGTCTTTTTTCTCGTTTGTGTGTGTGTGTGTGTGTAGATAAAGGAGGCTGATCTTGCTTCCTTGCTTGCTTTAAGAGTTTCCAGGTTGTTTCTCTGGGTAGTAGAAGGTAGAACATTCCCTGCAGTTAAAATCAATGCACTTGACACTTTCAAAGGCAAGAGAAGCAGTGACTTGCTCAGGGGTTAAACTTTTTTTAAATAGCCTCCCGCGAGATACTGGCTGTCAATAAAACACAATAATTACTTGGAGAAGCCTGGGAACAGCATGCTTAAATTGGGTAAATTAAAAATTGATCAGAAAGGGAGAAAACATTATTTCTGTAGTCTTTAATTTATAAGAAGAATGTATTCAGTTTCTTCTACAAGTATGTATGACGCTGCTGGCTATATTTACCGGTACCTCTCTCCTCACTGTGAAAGATGGTTAGTTGAGATACAGAACAAGGGTTTAAATATTTGCATTGCACAATTTTTTTAAAAATTATTTTTATTATTATTTTAAATGAAAAACAGAAACACATCATTTCGTTTTAAGACACTTGATTTCCCAAGCTTGTTACTTTTGGGGAGAAAAAAAACAAACAAAAAAAACATGCATTTTTTAAATGGGGGCAGATTCTAAAAGGAAGAGAACATAAAATGGAGATCATGGCACAGAATACTCACGGGGTCTGTTTTGTGTACTGTTGATTTTAAAAGGGAAAAAAAATGTTACTTTTGATCTGAAAATCTGAAACATTATTAAGAATCATGCATTTATTAGTCTAGCCAAGCCAAACTGTTGATAATTGGATTTTCAGAAATTAACAAATTATATCATCAAAATACTAGCTAGTGAGGTATAGTAGGTCGTTTGCTGCTGCGGGCAGTTTCTCTCCCTCCGGGATTAACTTGTTTAGTTTCTCTCACATTGTGCCTGTGGCAGTATATGGTGGATTCAGACTTGTTCTTCCCCTCCGAGAAATCTCTCAGGCTGTGGATAACGTATACAAAATTAATAAATGGTGTTGCTTTTTCATTATCACCAATCCAGTGCAATTTGCTGTGTGCTCCCTTTAGATACGTACCCCCCCCCCAAACACATACACTCACACACGCATGCACGCACACACATACTGGATTGTATAAGTTTCATTAGAGAACAGATTGTAAATACTGCAGGACATCTAATGAATTATGTTTAAGAAAATATTCTGACAGTTACAATTGCACAAATAAATTAAACCTTTTTTTTAGGGCTGGAACGAATATTTGGAACACGTTACCGAAGGAAGGTTCGAACCTTCGATGGTATTCATTTGCATAATTTACTGGTGACGTCACTATTATTTTATAGGTAATCCATATAAATGGAATAAAACATTCATATGTAGATTAAAAATCCATTATGTAGAACAGTAATCATTTTTTTATAATTTAAATAAAAATGAAAATACATGTTGTTTATTTCCATGTAATTGAAGATGTTTGCGATACATAAGAGCAAGTTATCAGTCACATTTTACTACTACTAAAAATATTAATACTACTACTAATAATATGAACTTAGGCTTGTCAAATGACCCCAGAGATTGGTTATGGCCGTCTGAGCATTTAACAAAAAAATCCCAAACAGCCGTGGGGTTTCGAGACATTCTTTTCAATACAGCTTACGCTATACAACGCTTTGCTGTCGAGATGGAGAATGAAGAAATTAAAGGTTTGCTTCAGGATAACACGAGCTGGAGGGAGGGAGGGCCGGACGGTGCTCAGTTTTCGAAATTAAAATTATTAGTGTTTTCGTATATTTTGTTTCAAACATATTCTACCATAGTACTCCTCTTACACTGTCTTGTACACTAAATATTCAGTACATATTTTACTGAAGCACTACAATCGCACCGCCCCAGTGCTTTGGATACTATACCTGCTCCAAACATGGCAGCGGCACCATATAGAGTTGCTACATATAATGATTTGGTAGCAGATTTTAAAATGACAACTTTTGTTTATGTAATATGCATTTTACAAATCAAAAGATCGAATTTTGCATGTGAGTGACATTTAATGTGTGATTAATTATTGTGATATATTGTCAAACAATTTCTGTTAACAGGAAAAAAACAAACAAAAAAAAACAACACAGTGCGTCAATGGCGTCTGACGAACCCTCGAAGGTTTAAAACAATCTTCGAATCCCTGGCTAGCGAACGAACCTTCGGACACAGACCTACTTTTTTTTATTATTTGTATTATTATTTTAGTTTGTACATATTATATTGTAGATGGAATTTTGCCATTGTTTTGTAGTGAGGATATTTTCTTTATCTCAGATTGTTGAATAAAACATTTGTGTTTCAAAATGTTAATTTACGTACATAAAAATACTGTTTAAAAACTTGCCATGCACATTCCATTATGGGTGTTAATAGTTTAGAGCTTTTTAAAGTTAGTGTTAAACATTTATAATTTTGCCTAAACGTTTCAGCCAGTTTATTTAATATCCAATATTTCTTCACTGTTTTCTCTTCCATATTAATGCAGTTTGCATGTTTGCATACTGCATGTTGCAGTACTTTATAAAATGTGATGCCAGGCTTCTAATAAAGGGTTTTCAAACATTAAAGGTTAAAGCTTCAACCGTTGGGAAACTAAAACCCCTAGATGATATACATTCTGGTTTGTGTCATGTGCATTTTAACGACAGGATTTATATTTCTTTATCAGGAGTCTATTAAGAGAGGCTGAGAAAAAGTAAACAAACATAAACCAATATCCAAATGTCAATAACTTAGATTTTCTGCTGGTGGGTGGAGAAGTTCAAGGGAGATGCAGATTCAGAAACTGTGATTGTGTTATATTGAGAGAAGAAACAAATGTTTCCAAAAGTGCCTGATCGTTGGTCGGGAACTTATTGTTTAAATACAGGTTAACAGGGTCTTGGTCCCAGATCAGGTTAGTGGAGAAAAATCATTTCCCTTCTTGCTCTGTTCCAAATAAAATAAGTGAGAATTGCTGCAAGCTTTCAGAGTTTATGCTGAAGTCCTCGGGCTAAAAACACATCCTTAAAATTGGGGAAGATTTCTTTATACTGCATATATCTGTATAAAACTGATTTGAAGGACTGACGGGCTTAGCTCTGATTAAGATGAGGAGCGACAGTGATGAGCACTGAAACATTTAAATGGCAAAATGTGGTTAAGTGCAATACAGGGCCAGGACAATAAAACACGTCTTCCCCTTCTCTGTCACTGCATCTTATCTTACTCCAGCAACCTCCTTCACACTGGCACATGTGCATGCCCTGCAGAGCATACCCTCTGGCTTCTTCAAACTTCTAAAAACACACGTCTGGGCGGTGCTTGTGCCCCAGATTTCCTGACATTCAGTCATCAACCACCCCCCCTATAACGTTTGTCAGGATTTATTCAACCCTATTACCAACCACCTGTTCACCTGCTCTGGAGAATAACTACAAATCCTTCATGGTTAGAAAAAAAAATGCTACAAGGAGCTGTGATTGTCACTTGGCACCCAAGCGCCTGCTGGAAAGGAGATGAGTACCTTCAGCAGTATAGACCCCTTGGAAATAAACATTCAACAAGCTGCTGAGAGCCAGTGAGATGGCAGGCTAGTGGAGGCTGGGGGAATAGACATGCAGACAGACAGATGGAATCAGTACTGTGGCTGAGCAGTGAGAGGACAATGCTTTCTATTTTCTCAATTATAGTTCTTAAATACAAATAATAATAAACAGTGGATTACACCCCATCTTTAAAAGTCTTGGGTATTTATTTCCCAGTTTCGTGTGGAAAAACAGCTCAACTGAAACTGCAAAGAGGTGTGTATCTCTATTTACACAGGCTGCATTTAAACAGACCTTGTATTGCACTAAAAGTTATTTATGCATGCACATAAATGTATCTACAAAATATAAAGTCCTGGAATTTTTCTTGATGTAAATCAGTATTTTCACATAGGTTTTTGTTTTAATTTGACTTTTCTTGACTGTTTCTAAAGAACGTTTTCTATGTTTTCTTTGAAATGTTAAACTTTTTAAAATCGTATGCTGTAGCTTGTTATTGAAGTGATGTTTGTGGTGCGGTAGATAGCACACAAGGCCCGGAGGTTACCTGGTCTCATTTTGTATGGAGATTTTCTGGACCCTCTCCATCTAGCAGTCCTCCTGCTCTTTGTGCTGGAGGTGTCGTCCTAGGAGTATGATTCAATACCAAGGTCCCGTCTGCTTCACAGCCACCAGGATCCCATGGCATATGTCAAAGTCGAGGAGGGGTTTCAAGTGGGTGACCTCGCCAGCTTTTTTTCCTGCCACAGAACGACAGCAGGGCCTCTTGGAGAATGAGAGTCAAGGTTGAAAGAGTGTTTAAATATCAATCATCAATGGATATAATGTCATTTTTTTACATTATATGAGTTTAATAAGTGGGCATCCAAACAAACCTATTCAGCACTCAGTCAAAAGACTTCAAGGAATCGGGTTAGTGAGGAAAGCAAGTGAAATAAACAGAGATTCATAAATTTTTTAGCAGTGTAAAGCAACAGGGTTTGTGGCATGTGTTTCCAGCTGAATGTGGTTGAGTGGCATTATTGGAGCCGGAGTGTAGTGACGTAGTGGTTTATGTTTTCAGGTGCTGTACAGGCGCAATGCTGTTTACCTTGAAGGGATTTCAGATGTCACATGGGTACTAAACTCTTTTGAATGTCAAAGCCTTGCTGTTTATAGGGTCTTATAGTTCTAGACAGATATCCACGTTACATCTGAAATCTGATTTAAGTAAATGACATTTGGGCTGTAACATGTGCACCCTTACTGCTCTGATAAAGCTATGCAGGAGTGAGACTAATGCATAATTGTGATAAATGTAGTATTTTTTTTCTCCTGGAAAAGATGTGCATTAAACTGGACATATACAAGCAATTATTTATTATTATTATTTTTTTTTTAACAAATTTATATTTCCATATTCATTTATTCCAGTAAATCAAATGGACTAATAGTCATAATGCTGTACATAAATAGCAATGTTTTAAATGCGTGAATAGCAATACCCAATCAAATGCCATAAAGAGACTTGGACCGGACTTGGAGGCGTACACTACAGTATTCAAAAACATCAATGTCAAAAAAAACGTTTCTATGTGTTCATAAACCTCCTGTGAACATCATGTACAGTCTCAAGCTCAACACTCCTTTACCAACAGTGAGAGTTTCATTTTGATCAGAATAAATGTAATACTCCAACATGAAGGTGTCCTGCACCGTGACATTTTATTTATTTGTGTATTTATTTCTAATGAACAATGTCATTAGTAGAACAGCATATATAATGGTTATGCTAATCATGAAGCTGCACAGTGTGTGGCGCTGTCTCTCTCAGCCGGGGTGCCGGGGCCCTGACCTGCTGTGGCCTGCCCTGGGCTCTTAGGCTGCCACATTGCATTATTATTCTGGAATATAGGTTGGAAGTGGGAATGCCTCTGTGTGATGTGAGGGGCAAAAATACAAGAGTAAACTTGTCACATTCGCAGAGATTTGAATCACCTCTTGCCTCTTTCGATGCTGTTAAATAAAATGGTATGTTAATGTATGTTAATGCACAGACAAATGATGACAAGAGCTTTGGTAGGCTGCTTCTTATAAGATGGTTGCCTTAGCTGAGAGGGGCATTGAGATGTTAAAAACAAAACACACATACTGGCTTTGTTCTCAGTGACCTTTTTAAATACCTTTTTAATAAATAAGAGTGGGTTTTAATGTTTGATTCTTTACTACTGTCAGTTTTACACTGCCTTTTAGTGCTTTCGGTAGAGGCATCTTAAATATTAAATAATAAATAATAATAATATCTTTATTTTTATATAGCGCCTTTCATAGTGGACCACCATCACAAAGCGCTTTACAGAGGTAGGCTGTGAACTGTGTATTATATGCAGAGTTTCTTACAACAGGATATTGATTTAACATGTCACCCTCAGGATGGAGCACAAGGAGGTTAAGTGACTTGCTCAGGGTCACACAGTGAGTCAGTCAGTGGCAGGGGTGGGATTTGAACCGGTGGCCTTCTGGTTACAAACCCTGGACTTCAACCACTGGACCACACTGCCTCCTTAAACAGCTCCTTATTACAGCTCACTTCATTATGATTAACCTTGCTGTGGGCATTCCTTAGTACATGTGATCGGAAAACCTATTCACTCTTTAAAATGCAGAATAAATGTAGTTGTGGATCACAGTGTTTTTATTTGCATGGTTTTGGTGCTCAGCCTTGCTTTTGGGGGCACTTGGTTCTGCCTTGAAATTTTGATTGCTCTCTGTCTGCCAACATTGACAGATAAGCAGGGAGGCAGTTGAACTACCAACCCCCTGGTGAGGCCAAAAATGAGGGGGAGGTTGGGGAGAAGGAGGAGGTGAGCTCAAAGCATGGCGCTGACAGTATTGAGAGGTTTAGATTTAACAGGCTTGAATACTGTTCATAGCTGCCACTAATTGTTATTTCCTTAGTCCAATGTCTGCTCAACTCTTGGTGATGGTTGCAAGGATCAATCAAATGATCATATTTGCAGGTGTATTTAGAATTAGACTTCACGTAGTATCCATATGGTTCTAGTCAGCGTCAACATACTGTTAAAAGCATTTTCAGTCTGATCCCTGTGTTGGTTTTGTAGAGTATAATATTTAGGCATTTAATGGAATATTATATGTATTATGGAATTAAATTCTTAGTTTTGGAATGAAATGCCTTCTCTTTCTCACGGCTCCCCTAAAGACACATTTCTGTTGACACACTGTTTCTGCACAGGTCGACGACTGGGGACGCGACAAACTGTTCTGCTGCCATTCTCAAGTTGGTGCAGTGTCTCAGGGGGCCTGACCTATAAACATCCACTCCCTCGCGCTCAACCTGTCCAGTTTCTTCTGTGGAATAGATCAGCATTGTATACTTGAGATGACGTCATTGATGAAAATAAAAATGTTCACGTCCTTTTGACTTTCCACCACTCCACTGTAGATTCACAGCCTTTTAAGTGGCCTCAGGTGGGATCCCATTACCTTCTGCACAGGGAGTGATCTGTGGTGTGGCAGATTCTGAAACGTTTAAGAGTATGTAGCTCCAGTTTTCTGTTTTCTTAGATTAACGTTTTCTCCCCCCTTCCCCCCTTCTGTAATGCAATGCTGATCAGCTCCTAAACCTAAGAACCAGGCACGATGATTGTAAACATCATAAAAAGTACGACAGTTAAAAGCGCTTCTTGTGATGCAGGTTAGTTTTACCCCCATGGTTTCAAGAGTGGACTGGGACCATACATTGTAGAAGCCTGGTCACAGAACTGTCAAAATCTATACTGGTACTATACTAATCTGTTCTATTAAAACAAAAAAAAAAACAAAAAAAAACAACTGCAAGCAAACAGCAAAAAGATGTCCAGCAAAACAAGAAGGGGCCCAGTGATAATGTAGCGAATGCTAATAAGAGGTAAGAAAAGGATTTTCAAACTTTTGGCTATTGCCTTTTTTGTTCTTGTTTTGTTTTAAGTCTACCTTTTGTTCAAGCAGGGGCAAGTTTATCAAGTAGTATTGAACGTCCACATTCTGATCCCCCTGGTATAGATATAATTTCATCTGAAGACTTTCTTCCTGCAAAGGTACTCTTATAAATAAGTAAAACACAGAGACAAAGGGAGAGTGAGAATGATGTCTTCTTTTTATGTTCCTTTCCTGGTAATGTGAGGCCAGACAGAACATACCCTTCACACAGCAGTATCTCCTGTGACTACGCAATCCGCATGAATATTTGCCAAATAGAGAGGAGTTCACAAGTGAGTATTCATTGGAAAATAATGAAAGTGGATGGAGGTCAAGCCTTTGCAGGGGACTTTGGTGGTAAAGCCCCTTTGGAACCCCGTTAAGTTGTGTGTGGGTATATATAGGTGCAGGTGCCAGCCATTGGTCCAAAGAATTAGGCATTTTCCAGTTCTGCAAGTGTGAGGTTAATTTCCTTTTTCTAGCCCTGTGGCAGGGTGAAAGCCCTGCTGGTGCGCGGGTGTGAAACGAATATTGGATGGCAGGGAGGGGGTAATTCCGCCCTGAAAAAAACATGTGGGAATGTGGCTGGAACCGAAAATGTAATAAATGATTAATTAGGCTCCAGCCACAGGTCTATAAAAAGGGTGATCACGGGTGTTAGTTTGGAGTAGTGATGGTGAAGGTGCTGTGCAGTGTGGTTTTGTTGTTTTGTGTTTTTTGTAAATGTAAGTAAATGCACGTGAGCGTTTAAACTGCAGCATTCCGGTCTCCGAGTCTCCTTGCCGATGATACCCGCTCACAAGCCCCTAAGGTAGATCACTTAGTGACCACTCATCAGTCGAGAAGATGTTCAAGATCCCTATTCCAGGATTCTCCAGGAGATAGTAATGAGGCCAGGGAAACAGATTCCTAGGAGTCTTTACTGATACCTCTAGGGCTATGCGGATATTGGTCTTCAACAGCATGCTCACCGTACCAAGCTGTGGGATGAAGTGAGAACAATTATGTGGAAAAACCTCACAATCCTCAGTCATTAGGGCAGTGAAATATGGCTTAAGTTCCTCCAACCATCAGGTACAAATGGCTTATTTTGATGCCTTGAAAATAGCACCAGGGGTGTTTTCTGCCTCACAATATCCATTGCTTTGGCACTGGCTATGTAAAGCAGAGATAGTGTATTTATGTGGAGGACATTCAGGTAAGAAAATGATTGACACTGACTCATCGCTCTAATTTAAAACATTTCTGTGACGTCAACCGTTGATCTTTTGATTGATTCATTCTACAAATCTACTAACTAAAAGTGGCTGAGTGGCTTTGAAGAGAAGGGGGGTGCAGGGCAGATATATTGTTGATTAACAAATCCACAGTTAGTGGTATGAATCCACAGAAAACTGTGGATTTGTTAAGGAAACCACAGTGAGTCAGAACAATTCAACAGAAAAGCGGATACCATTTTATTACGCAACAATCAAGGAATTAGTATTACACATTTCAAATGTAACACTTTTGAATGTACATGGACATTCGATTTAAACCCAGCTTTTGCATTTAGTTCCTGGCTTTAACCACTGTTCAAACAAGCTAACAGCCCACTTACGTACCAATCGCGTGCAATGATATTTAGGTCTGCATCTGTTTTAGGTTTGGCAAAACTATCAATAACTTTCCTCTCAGTTCCCGGTTCACATTCCTTTGTCTACAGCCAAAACATAGTGCTTGCTTCTTACAGCCAAAACCTAGTGCTTGCTTCTATATTCACTTACAACAGACACTTGTGTCTGTTTAAAGTGGGATTTCAAACTCAAGCTCAGAGAAACGCATCATTGCCGCAGTGTGAGAGACAAACATTTGAACTGTTTGAACTAAGCGTAACAAATGAGCAAAAAACCAAATCCAATTATCAAATTGACAATCAATTGAATCTCATTATTGAACAAGTATCAATTAGGAAGAAATGTTTTAAGTGGCATAAACAACGATAAGTGTTGAATTGGTAAGAAAATTGATCCATCGTTTTTCGTGCCTAACGGCACTGGAAGCGGTGAATTATTTTTACCGATTCAACACTTCTCGTTGTTTATTCCGCGCTTAATATGATTACATGGAAATGAAGACGTTTTCACTGAGCTTGTGGAGCTTCTTTTATTTAAGCCAAGTGTCAATTGATTTGATGCCAAGGAAGAGTTTACAGCTCTTGTTAAGGCTGTTTGTTATTTCCCTGCTGCTCACTGCAGGGGGCAAACTACTTCACAGTGCGCCTTTGGGAAAGGTGTCAGGCAGAACAGTCTTGTAGTAACTTATTTACCTTCTGATATTCCTGGTTATTTAAATGATGGAAAAATGCGTGTTTATAGCAACACTTAACTTTTAATTGTTGTTGAAACTTGGTTGTGAGAGTTGCTACAGAAATGCCTTTGTACAATTAAAATTTATAAAGCATCTAAAATTGGCCCCAGGCCTCAACAGGAGCATCAGCCCTCTAAAGCAAGATTGCATACTTGTAATGATATTTCAAAAAGCTTAATTAGTTTTTGAATGCAGAAGAAAGATGTACGTGGCATGATACTGTATTAGGAGAAATACATTATTAAATCATGTTGTTGCGTTGTTTTTTTTTAATAACTGCTGTCTCAGATTATATATATTTGAATATAACCGGGGGGTTTGGGGTGGGGGGTGGTGTTGATTCAATCAACAAAATTCAACATATATGCATTAATATTCTGCTTTATGGTGATATTCAATCAACCTTGCTGTCTATTTGTCTATTACTGAAAATGAAGGGTTTAGAGAATATTATCACACATATTTTGACACTGATGCTGAAGCATTGGTGTCATTCTACTGTATGTCTAGAGGTTGATTAAGCACTGTAAAACATCTGAATGGATATACCATTATTATTATTATTATTATTACAATGCTCCCCCTTTATAACACTGTATTGGGGAAAATGGGAGCCATTACTACACTACCTTATAACTGGTCCCGGTTTAAGCTGTCACAGTATTATTATTATTATTATTATTATTATTATTATTATTAGTAGTAGTAGTAGTAGTAGTAGTAGTAGTAGTAGTAGTAGTAGTAATAGTAGTAGTCTAATAGTACAGGGATGTAAAAAAGATCCATCGCATAGCAGTTTGATCCATTCCTGGTTTAACAATAAATTGTGTGAGATACACCTGAGCTTGTTACCTATACACTGGCTAATCAAGCTTGTATTAAAACTGGAATGGCTGAATTTGCTGTGCAACAGGAGTCTTATTGCTATCCCTGCAGTCCGTAGTAGTAAACTCAGCTTTTGCATTTAGTTCCTGGATGTACAATTTGTTCCTTATGATTTTTATGGCATTGGGCACATTGTAACACTTATTCTTTAGTTGTGTATTTTGGTGAGGCTACCACAACTTATTTTGTGTGAGTTCCATGCTTTTAGTAAGTGACTTGTGTTTAATTGTGTTTAATCTTGCCTTAGGCCTTCAAGAATGTGTGTGTGTTAATATTGGGAGCGTACCTGGCAGTCAGGCCAATGGTTAGAGGTGATATCAAACATGCAAGTGCTGGGAAGTTGTGTTTTTTTGGCTGGCTGGCTGGCTTATATAACCGCTTGTGCCTTTCCTGAAATTAAACTGGGCTCAAATAAGAACCTGCCTGGAAAGAAATCACAGTCATCTCCTTCCAAATTGTGTCGCAGTGTCATATTATAATTCAGACAGTGTGAGGTGAACACAAATAAAAATATGTCATGAATACTGCGGCAGAGTTTATTAGGTCTTAACAAACAAAAATTGATTTGAAGCCTTGAAACACCTCCTGAGCAGGCCTGAGGTCTAGTGGGGTAATCAAGTCTGTTCAGAAAGACTGTTCCTAATATGAGCAATAGTGCTTAATGAATTGTTGTGCCACAGCAAGGCTCATTGGCAGGTCATTACAAATCTGTGGACATTTGGGTAGGATGTGCACATGTCTTTAGGGGGTTCTCTATCCCAGTGTTATGTGGAATGCTTTCCCCATTAGAAAGGGCTGCTGCATAGAAGCCACCCCTTATTAAGAGTAGCTGTGTAACACATTTCCCTAACAGCGAGAAGTTGTCAGAAGCTATTTGTGCAAATTGCTATCTACTGTACAGCAGTTAGAATTCACAATTGTGGAATGATTTTGTGACACTGTATGAGTTTGAAAAGTATTTCTTATAGTGCATCATTAATTTTTTTATTGTTTGGTCCAGGCAGATTGGGTATTTAGAATTGGTTGGTCCAGGCGTTGCTATTCATTTCCTTAAAGGTTGGTGGTAGAAGTTTACAATCAGTAATAGATACTGCTCAGCATCCATTTCCAAGTGTATTGTATGACATTGTATTTTGAATTATTCTTATTATCTAATTTAAGCAAATCCTTTAGTGTAATACTTTAATAAACAAATTTTGGTAGTGTCAAATAATTACATTGCCAGGTAGGTGGCACAACACACTGTCACCAGTTAACCTTGTGAACGTGTAGCAGTAGTTTTATGTTCCAGCAAGGTCAATTACTGTAGGGGAGATCTGAAATTACCTGACAGCAGTTTAGAGCTTTATTTAAATACACGTTGCTCGTATTGGCTCAATTCCTTATGGAGAAGAGATTCCAAATCCACAATCACAACTGGTTTTTAATTCTGCGGCCTCAGTCAGGTGTTGCACAGAAGATGTCTATAAATCCAAGAAAGGGGTTCCTATATTGGGTTATAGCCTAATTTTTTTTCTAATTATGGTTAAACACACTATCACTCATAAGAAGTAGCTTCCTCGTGGTGAGATATAGATGAGCAATAAGAGATGGGGCTGCTGGTTCAAATCCCGGTTGCTCTGAGTTGCAGATCTAGGCTTGGGAGTTGCATTGGCCTTTGAGTTGGTTCACCCCACTGTGCCAACGTAAGGTCAGTCAAGCTGAACCCTCCAGGGTTCGGTGGCTTGGCAACATGTGCTGCTTTGTGTTAAATGAAGTGATTGGCTGGACAGCAGGAAAGTAGATTGTCCATTGATCCTCTAGTTGCTATTTGGGTGACTTTCAAATTGGGCATTTTGAATTGGGGAAGATTAACAAGAGAAAAACTCTAAATGATGATTAAAAACGTAGTTATATACATGACGCTTCATTTCAAATGCAGGTTTATGGTGCTTAATGTTGTTTATTCCCTATTAAAGTAAAAAAAATATATAACCAAAAGATCTTCAACGTAAGAAAAGTAGGACCAGTGATAAAATTGGTTGTGCTTTTTAAGAAGTAATTAAATTGATTGTAAACCCTTGGTTAGATAGCATTTAAACCATAAATAAAATACAAATATATATTTATTTTTTAAAGATTCTGATGTTTTATTTGTCGCGTTTATGATAAAATAGGACCAAATTTCTCCCTGTGGGTATTTGTAGAAATAAAGCTAAGCAAACAAAACATAGCAGGCATATTACTAAAAAAGGATCGGTTCAGTTAGAAGTAAATTCAGATGTTTAACATACCATTTATGTCCTACTTATGTCTTTGGTGTTATAGATTCAGAGCACATTTGTGTCTTTTCTTTATGTATTCTGCTAGTGGAAACAACACTTTTACTTGATAGATATGTTAACGGAAAAGGTCTGATAAGATGCAGAAGGGCAATACCAGCACTGCACTTGACAAGAAATAGTAATCAGAATTTAATAACAACAGTATGCTGAAGATTCTATTATGAGCATGTGGGTAACTTGCTGGGACACACAGGTGTAGCATGCCTGGAAATTGCTTGGGATGCCTCAGGATGTAAGGGGTCTCTGGGGTGTCAGGAAGGTATGTGTACTTACATTGTGGACTAAAAATATTGACACATTGGGACAGATTTATCATGGCGTCCACACCAACATTTTATTCGCACAATGTTTTGTGAAAGTAAAATGAAACTCTTAATTTCATAAAACAAACAACTCAAAGTTAAATGTAAGGACTCAAAAGTGTGCCAAAAGAGGACATTGCATTTTCGTTTAAAGGTCTTCATAAATCGGGTCTGATGTTTTTTTTAAATGGTGACACAAAAATGAAACCCTTATATTTACATTTTTGGAGAAAACATACCGTACACCATTGGGAAATGCTTTTGGAGGCATTAACCTCTAAGCCAATATTCCTGTCAGCTTTTAGATTTTGCTTGTGATAACAATAGCCCTGAATAGATCACACTGTGAGGTAGTATAGCAGTACAGACAGGGGTACACTGTGGGTGCCCGTATGTCACACTGACATTTTTAACAAAATCTTTTTTTTTTTTTTATAATTATGGAGGGCATTACAATCTAGACCTTGGTTACCCTTTTTTATTATTATCATTTTCAGTCATTGAAGGTTTATTCAGCATACTCTGAATGTAGGTTATGTTTTATCGTATTGCTGGTACCTGATTCGCTGAGGTTGTATCTTGGAAACAGAACGTCTGATTTTGATGTCTATTGCTGTAAGAAAGCCAAGATCACACCCTGTAGTACTGTACATAATACGTTGCGTCCATTGCTTCTAACAGAGTTCAAAACTTGAGGGGAAAAAAACTCAATTTTATCAGAGCTTAAGACCATAGTCAAAGCATTTTATCAGAGCCTGCCCGTGGTGATGATTCTGATTTGTTTGTTGGCCTTCAAGTGTTGGTGTGTGTAATATTCCTCATTTAATGTTGCAATGATAAAACGCTCTTGGGGAAAATCTATGATGTTTCACATTTTGTAGAGTTTTTGAGTGCCGGTTCAGTGGGTCTAGGTACATCAGTAAGAGTGAGCACACTATTGCACACTTCTCTGCTAAGTTTGTCGTTTCTGAACTCCCTCAATGCTAGCGTTTAATTAACATTTAGGCTGCACTACAAATGAACATTGCGCTTTTCATGCACCACTGATTTATTAGTAATGTGCATACAGATACAGTAGTCTTTCACATTTACATCTTCATTTCACATTAGCTTTGTGTGTGTGTGGGGGGGGCGGGGGTTCAAGTGCTGCTGGTGGGTACGGGTTGTTTGGCAGGGGGTGGGGCAGACTTGCTTAAGATGCTAAAAAGCAAATAAATGATGATAAAGTACCCTGAATGAAAGGAAGTGCTGCATTGTGTCAGGTTACATGAGGGGATTAGAACTCCACTCACTGTGCGTCTCACCGCCCATTCCACCTGACTCATCAAATGAAAAATTCATCAATTAATCCTCTGACAATAAAGATATATACACTAAAATCAATCCGGGATTGATTTTCTCAGCCTGTACATGAAAACTGATCCCTGACTTACATGCAATGTGAAATTTCTCTTCGTTTGGTACCCTATTATTGAGTAGAACAGCTGAAGTATTTCTATAATTATTTGTTCTGAGCCAACTGGAAGAAAAAAACAAATGTGTGTGTGTGTGTGCGCTGTGGAGATGCTCAGAAGCACAGCCTGAGCAAGCTAATAAAGTTGTCAGATGCATGTAAGAACACAGCTGATGTGAATCCCTGGAAGGCAACCAATAGAGAGAGACTGTGATCACCGAATCCTGATGGGAGACCACCCAGAATAGTAAGCAGAGAGCTGAGCACCAAGAAAGATCAAAGGCAGGGCAGAGTAATATTCGATAAATTAAACAATCTCAGATGCATGAAAAGCAGACTGAGAGAGAATGAATACAGCAGCCTTTTCTTTTTCTCACACTGTTAGTTAAGGTTTCATATTAATATCCTATAATAACAAGGATAGCATTGGCCTACAAAGCTGCTATGCATTATTTTTGTGTAGATTGATTATTTTTTTATTTTTTTAATAAGATGATTACAATGGTAAAAGTAGCTGTTCAAATGCATCTCTTCATAACGGTGATTTATTTATGTATTTGTTATTCTTTTGGGAGCATTCCACTGCTGTGAATCAGTTGGAATTCACAATCACAACTTGTGAATTATGAGCCAGTACGGTGATTTACAACTGAACACCTAACCATTTAACACATATATAATTCTGTCTATGTTGCTGTATTATTAAACACTCCTCAAAATAAGTTTTTTTTAGCCTGCTTCCAATGTGTTTCGCACTTGGCAAGTAAGTAGAGGAGCCCCACTGAGTTTTGGTTAAAGTATTATGTAGATGGAAAAGGAAAAGAGAACATTTTCCTCCCAGGACTTTGTACATGGAAATGGTGTGCAAATATATCTCAGGGTTCCTGTCTACAAGGCCATGTACGGCCACATTAATCAAGAATGCTGAAATATTTCTTCCAGGCAAAAACGAGCAAGTTTAGAAAGTAGACATGCCACATCTTCCTTTGACATAGATCACAACTATGTTAAAAATGCATTTTACACTCTTTGCTGGCTTGCTTGCTGGGCACAGTTGAAGTCTGTGTGATAACACATGTTATCAGCCTGCTGTTGTATTTTTGCAAGCATGCAAACTCATTTTATTTTACACCAGGTAGAACAAAAATGTATGTACTGTAAGGTACCATTGGTATCTGCACCTTGGCATCCAGAGGGTTGTAGCTAAATATTTGAGGAACAAAAGGTATTAGTGGTCTTTTATTCTTGTAACTTGTAGCAAGAGGATGACCCAATCGTTACTGCAGTATATTTGCACAGTAAATTTGCAGTTTTCCCACACTAAGCATTTATCATAGTTTACCATGCTTTTATTAGCTTTACCATACCTCTCTGTGCTTTACAAGGCTGTATAGTACCTATGCTTTACCATACATCCACTATGTTGTATTATACTTTGCTATGATTTTACTATGATAAACTTATATTGGACAGTGTGCAATTGTTCTTCTTTTGTTGTAGTTTTAAATTATGATGCCACTGAAAAATAAAATGATAGATTATTATAAAGTTCTGTTTCATTTTTGAGTTTTGACAAGTAAACTTTGTAAACTAACTTTTAAGGAGAGGTTCACGTTACATTTTTTTATCCTTAACTTGTTACACTTTATCCCTACATTCTAAGGTAAAACTATTGTGAAGTAGACAAACTCTGACAAAGGCATCTCACAAAATGTTTGCCTTTTTGCTTAGTTTTAGCCTATGTTGATAGCTTTTAAAGTTTACTGTAATATTTGTAAATGTGTTAAAAAAAAATGATGCGATTGCATGCTTAAAAATAAACATCAATAAAAAGACCCCACCCTGTTAAGTGCTAAAATTGCATTATGTAAATCTTTAATTCTGATATTGCAATAACCACTATTGGCATTTTTTTTTCTTCTTTTTGCTGTGCAATTGGTATTCTGAAAGTGGAAACGATATGGAAGAACACCAGTTTTTCTCTTCTGTTTTGTAACATTAGAGTAGAAACTTGTGCAGTGATTAAAAATGTTTACTTTAATATCTGTGTGAACATGCCATTTGAAAGACTACCTCAAGCAGATTAACCCTAATGAATAAAAAATCCCCTACTGCCAGAGACACGTAGGAAATCTGCATCATGAATGACAGACTGTTCAATTAGGAGCAGCACAGTTTATGATATGTGTTCCCTTAGTTGGGCGGTCTTGGATTAAATTATCCAGTCTTTTCTCTTGTGGCTTTTTACAGCTCTCATTTTATACTGATGTGCTGGCACTAAGGCCTATCTTGTAAAAATATCTCTGGCTCAATAAATGGAAATCGTTGTTCAGCCAACTATCTACCTTTATCTGTGTCCGTCTTCCTCTCGTTGTTTTCCCACTGTGTAAAATCTTCTATCAGGAAGTATCTTATTTACCTGATTCACCCATCCTTTCACAATTAACTGCATTTGTTTTAAAAGCACAACAACGAGTGGAGCTTTAAATACAGAACTAATTATTTAAAAAAAAAAAAAAAACAGTCTAAAATGCCAAGGATTATAATGCCAAGGTGGCTCCAATTTTTCCTAGAGCATTTATAGGGATCGCTTATTTTGCCCTCTCACTAATATCGACTAGGCAGCCTTGGGAAGTAGGAAAGGAAAAAAAAAACAGCTTTCATATATCCATGATCAAAAATGAGCGGTTGATGGCCTGAAGGTTGGAATAATTATCTCTGGTGGCCGTGCAGATCTTAATGTCAGAGCGCAGAACCACGGGGCAGCAGAATTAAAGCAGTGAAAGCTGGCAAGAGAGCAGACAATTGCTGCAGGCTTTGTATCACTGTTTGATACAGCGGCCCTTTGTTGAAAAGCATGTTTTTTGGTCCGAAAGCAACTGTCTGTGTCTAATCTCCCATGTGCTTTTATCAGCAATTCCATTCCTCTGATTTTTAAATTTTTTTTTTTATGAAACTAAAGCAAGATCACATGTATTTATCTTGAATTAGTCTAGCCAAGTAGCTGTATATAATCGCACAGATAGGTGGCACCATTCTTTCAGACTGGAACAGTTGCTGAGCATCCCTTTTACATGTTCACGCAATCTCAGGGCTGCAAATTAACCTGTCACTTCATCACTTGACAAGATCTTCATTTTTATTCATCATCAGGACTTGGGCAGGGTCCGGGTGCATTCATGGCCAATGTTTGTAGGTAGGTATTGTATGTGATATCCACTATCCCTGTTACAAGTGCACAGAATACAGATGCTGCTCTGCAAAGACAGTAAAGACCACATAAGCCACCCTAATGAAAAGATAAATGAATGCATAAATAACTTTGTGCACTGCTGTGTTTGCCAAGATCAAGTCTAGGTTTTGAAGGTTTTGAGAGATCAGGCACACGGGCCCTATAGAAATTCATCTGGGCTTGCTTTGTATTTTGCAGGCATTTCTCTGTGCTGTAGAGCCTAGACAAATCTCTCTCTCTCTCTCTCTCTCTCTCTCTCTCTCTCTCTCTCTCTCTCTCTCTCAAGCAGCTAGTTACAATCTAAGGGGGAACGTTACGTCTTCTCTTAAGCAAATGTAATGGTGAATTAGGAATTGACTGTTTGCAGTGTCGCTTTATAATGCCTCCACTATTTGCATTTTCAAAAGTAAACAGTGCTGTATAAAGAAAAGTGTTCCCAATTATAAATGTAATTAAAGAGATATGTCAGTAAAGTATAGTGCCTATTAGGCATGTTTAATGACAGTTAAACATGGTGAGTATTTGTTTACATAAAGAATTATAGGCATAGCTCTTTAATGCATATAAAGACAATAATTGGAGATTATTCTTTGTATATAAAACTCACGACTTTATTTCTCTCACAGCACTCTTGGTTATGGTCTGCTTTACTGGCAGCCATAAAAAGAGGGACCAGTAAAGTACCGAGTACTTAAACATTTCTCAATAAAACCAAACAGCAGGGCTGTATTTTTTTATGAAAAAAAGAATTATGAAGTATGCCACAGAGACAAGAACAGTTTTGTCCTTGTTATTTTTAAATTGCAAAACTGGTATTCTACTGCAAGGCTTCATTCTCCCTTTCTTAAACCGAGCGCGATGGTAGCGTTATAAATAGTGTGTGAAATATTTAAGCTCTATGTGTGGCGGACACAATAATACGCCATTCATTTAACTATTACTGGACACCTGGTGACTGGTCGCATTTTCTGTCAAAAGACTGTTTGCAGTAAATGTTAGCAAACCCACCGCAGTCTGGCTGTGTAAGCAGATTATAGGTAATTGTATGTGTGTATGCATTTTGGGGGAGGGGAGGGGGGCAACATTTTCATGAGGTCTGAATACGAAATCGATTCCTGCTGGCTGTTTTGTATTTCATCAGAAAGCCTATGAGGAGGCTGCTACCCGTTGAGTGGCCATGGCCCATGAAGTTGCGGGCGTGCTGTGAGGGGTTTTGATCTTGGCAGTGGCAGTTATGTTCCTGATAAATTTGTAACCCCAGGAACACCTGCGAATCAGCCTGGATTTGGATTGAAGTGAGCTTTTACTGCACTTTTTAATCAGACAAGAAGTGGGAAAAAGAAACCCTGGGTGTTGTGTTGTGTTGCAGTGGATGATGATGATGATGATGATAGGGGGGGGGTTGCAGTGGAGGGTGGGTGGTTGGGTGTGTTTCAATGGGGGTGGGATGTGCACTTTTAGGGGGACGGTGAGTGAGGGCCAGAAGTAATCTTTCAATTTAATCAGCAGTGTGTCACAAGAACTGAACTGGGAATGATTCAGAGGTTGTAAACTGTTTCTGAAAAGGTGAATAATGTGCAAACTATAGCAGGTAACTAAATACAAACTAAATACAAACTTCAGCCCTTTATCACTCGTTTTTATTTAATTTATTTTTTTTATTCAAATTGCTGCTGTTTTTTAGGGCACATTATTAAAACACAAGTACAATAGGTAAACAGTTTGGCAAAATCCAATGTAGAAGATATATTGCTGTCAGTATTTCAGTGAACATAGCTAGCAGTTTTCTGTCTTGAATATGGATGTGTGTGCTTTTTTGCTGTGTCAAGCATGCCGGTTATTTTAACACCTCTGTATTTCCAACCCTGTGCTATGAAAACAGAACATGTGCATGAATTCATTTCATGTGGTGATCCACCGTGCTATACTAGTCATTTCATACCCTGAATTAGTATCCGACAGCAAGTGTCAACTTTTATAAATCACATAATTAACTGGAAGTCATAAGGAGAGTGTTGTCTGAAAGACGATCTTCAGGAGATTAGACTTGAAGACATGTATCCAAAAGCAATGAATAAAAGAACTTCTGTCTGAACACATGTACTGTGATTATGAAAACCAAGGATCTCTAAGCACTTTTCAAGTGTACGTCGTTCATATTCAATAGCTGTTCAAACAAAAACCAAAAAAGCTGCCTTTAGTCATTGTATTATTATGCCACATACAGTCCTGTACAGCATGACATCCAATACAGAGCTGCTACTATGCCCTGTGTTTAGCAGAGCTTCTTACTGTAGTGTGTGCCTTTTTATGAAAAAAAAATGAAGTCCACGAGTAATTTTTTTTTGGTGCAAATTGGACCTTGTAGTAAACAGCCTTGGCGACTAAATGGCTTTGTATTGAATAAACAAACACTCTCACACACGGCTGTTAGAGGATATATTAAAATTGAATATGTTTAGACCCTTTACAATGTCTCTACCTACCTATGTCTGTGAGGTGCTACTTTCAGAATCATTAACTGGCAATCTAGCCATATATTCAAAGGCACTAGAACAAAAGCTGCCCCACTAGTTGAGAGTCATTAACAGATGCATTTTTGTGTGTGTGGGAAAGTATGGTGCTCTGTCTTTGGTTTTCTGTGTTCCCTTTTTCTGATGCATCTATAGAGTGAATACTGCATCATATACAGAGTCCATTTAATAGCCTCTGCTAAGTCTTTTAGCACTATAGAGCTGAAGCAATTTGAAGCACTGTTTGGTGTGAAGCAGTTCCTTGTGTATAATTGCACTTTGGGTCTTTGCTTCTCTCTTGCCTGAAAACCAAGCTTATTGCAGCCAAGAAAATCCCGCACAGAAACTGCAAGTTGTCCTTGTGCATAAAAGCAGATTCTGCACTTCAACACCTTTTCAAATTAATATTTGTGATGGGTCTATTCTACGCCTCAGAGTTTCTGTTCTCTTGCTTTGTTCCTGTGTTTGATGTAATGGAAGCAAGGACAAAAAGGAGAGCTGGGAGAGTGTGTGAAAATGGTAGTTAAGTGGGCTTAAGGGGTGCTTCTGCACTTTCTGAAAGGATTCATGAGTGAATAGGCCTTCAGAGTGCTTAGCTGTAGTGCTGTAAATAGACAGGTCCAGTACAAAGCTGAGGATGAAATGAGCACATGCATATCACCCCATGTGACATCTGGCCAGTCCTGGAATATAATTTCACTTCTTTAGCCATGGATGAACATTTCCACAATGCTCTGGCGGTTAAAACCCTTTGTTTGGTTAATTGCAATGAGTATAATATACAAGTCTCTTGGAGGTCCACTGAAGACAATTAGACAATTGAATGATTTAATGAGATATGCAAGTTGCTTCCACAATAAGGTTTTCTTTCAAGCACACTATTTTTGGCTGAGGGGGTCTGGGCGATCACGTACAGATCCTCACTGTTCTCGCATGTGTGGAGTAAAAGAGGGAAAAGTGCAATCTTTTGACAGGTACCACTGTAGTTTTCAAGGTGCGGTTTGGTCCTTCAGTTTTGCAATTTGCAACTCTTCAGAAAGAGCTTATGAGCACATATCCCTTTTTTTCAGTCAGCCTGAATTCTTTAGCAGCTGCTTCTTACCAGGTAATGAACAGCAATTATACACAGTGAAGATTTTTAAGTATGGGAAATATTGTCACTTCTATAAGTAAGGGGATGACCTATAGAAAAGGCTTCTGGTGCCATCGTGGTCGGGTATTTTACCTGCTGATCCAACGAAAAAGCAGGTAAAATGAGAAATATGAACAAGCTATTCATACAATACTAGTTCTTATGAAGTTGAAGATGAATTAATAACCCTGTTTCATGCAGTCAAGTGATTTTAATTTATAAGCCAGAATCTACACTAGTATTACATTGTTAGCAGTGGGGGGTTTCTCTCTCTCTAATGGCAATGTTACAGCAAAAGACTAGGCCCATTATTACTTCTGCAGCAAAGAAAAAAGGAAATGAGAAGGGGACAAGGGTTGCTACAGTTTGACATGGGACAATTAATCTTCCAGTAAGCGTTGTCAGGCAAAAATGGACACAAATGGATCACTCACATTAACTAGAGGAGTGTAGGTAGGGATTTTAACAAGCATTTACGAGAGTCCATTTTCTCGCTAATGAAGAGGGGAATAAACGACCCAGTGTAAGCTAGCATTGTACACTTAAAGTTGTGTCCTTTCGGCTAAAGCCGCCTCTTCACATTCTTGACATTTCTAGTAGAGGCTCTGTGATCTAAGCTTGTGCTAGAAGGGCTGCAGATCCAAGTCTACCTTAGAACTGTGCAGTGTTTACTTCAGAACCCTGTGCTACTAGATTCATTAGATCATTAATGAGACTAGTTTAAACTCTTTCATATTTTTGTCACACTTTACTGAAAACAAATACATATGAGTATTTAAAGAGGAACACAGACCATCGAGAGATTGTAATGGATTCTGATATTTTCAAATGAAATAGCAATAGACCAGAGCATTCTTTTTGTTTTGTTCTTGCATTTGTGAATTGATTTCATATGGAATTCTGTACAGCTGGACGGCAGAACATTATAACCAGGAGCACTTTTAACGGAAAAATAAACTTGCCTTATCTTAAATATATAACATGACAAAGAATTTGATAATGTGTTGTCTTTCGTTGACTATATCTGGTTGCTCTTCATTACTGTTTTTTATTCTGGTAAATTACTGTGCTTATTTAGGCACTCTACGCTTTAACTGGGGAAAGATAACGTTATCAAAAAAATAAATAAATGATAACCTTTTCAGTTTTCACTTATTTTCTTAATTATTGTGCTTATTGCTTCATCTAAATGGTTTTCTTTATGTCAAGTTTTCATTTTGTTAATGCACGTCGATTTTTATTTTTCGCTGTTCTACATTTTTTGAATGCAACTGTTCATTTTAACCTTTTTTTTTTACACAACAGTACTCACACATGTATCTATCATAACTGTTGCATGAAACTGGAGTGTAATAATCCAGCACCTCTGCACTTAAGCGTTTGTATGTCAGCTGACAAGTGTTCAGCTGATATCCCATCATGCCTTTCTTCTAAAAGGCGTACAGCCTCTATACATGAACCCCCAATCTCTCACAAGCACCTGGGTACATATTTTTACGATATCACAACAAAAGGAAAACGCTTTTTTTTTTTCTTTGGTTGGTGCATATGTATAGCTGTTATGTACTATATGTCACCTTACAGTACAATAATACGACAAAAAATGGACTGAATGATAATACCCGAAAATAATCGTAATATTTTTTTAATAAAGTAGCCGGCGCAAATATAGTATCAGGCGGTGGATTGCGTCGTTCACCGGTTTATTTTGAAAACCCTGCATTCATTTGCACTATTTTTGCTTTGAAAATAATTATATTTTTTTAAAGGTTATTTTTTTAGCAGTCATTTTTAACATTTAGTCTCTCGAAGTGCTTAACACAGAAAACCTGCCCCTTCAACTCTCTGATTGGTTAAATGTTGTGTCAAGGCATAACACAGCTGTCATGTGGTTCCAAGATTTTTTATTTTTCACCCAGTAACACGCAAGTGATCTAGTCTGCTAGAAGCGCAATCAATCCTTATTGTTAAAGGCACAGTAGCATCTGCAAGACGGGCGGATCATAATCTCGTAATTTATGATGTCACAGAAACCCTAGATGGAATTATTTTCCTGTAACTCACTGAAGCCCAGATGTTGACATTGATTATCGTGCAAATTCTAACGATGATTATCGATCATTATCGAGTTAAAATGCTTAAAAAATAAAAACTTCCCTCACAGTAATAGTTTAATGGAACAATAAGTCCTCTTTTTATAGAGCATGGTATAAAAAACTCATTCAAACACATCCCGATGTTTTAAGACACGTTTGATAAATTCATTGGCATTTAAATATAGCATTCTCCAATTTTCATATTCCTGCCATCACTAGCCTTTGCCTTGTTTTGTGTAAAATCTGACAAATTTACAGTGTAAACATAACAGTAAATAAAATTTTTAAAAAAAAATTAAAATTAAAATCTACCCCACTGTCCAAAAGAGAAAAAAAAACAAGAATTGAAAACTACATTAACGTTATGGCCTATTCACATGGAAATAATTTGATCTCTCATTTTTTTAATTTTTTTTTTTATTTTTATTTGTTGTTGGTTACAAGTTCAGCTTATGAATTACGTGGTCCAGCTTCTCCTCGTGGAAGCAGCCGTCCCTTCCAGTGTGCCGCGGCTGCAGAGATGCATTTCACTTTTTGTTGTCATATTTTAATCAAAACTTTACATGACTTTGCATAGCCACTTAGATTTGCTTTATCTTCAGTGAATACAACTATATCGTCATTTTTCCAAACAGTACATTAGAGGTAGACTACCCTTTCCTGCAACGGAAACTGTATATTTTGTGTTCTTTTACCCTGCACTTAAATCCAATTCAGTTATGTGTATCGGTCCAGGTTCCTGATGCGATTATAAACTTGTTTGAATTTCAAAAAGAAAACTAGACAGGATTTATTGATTGTTAAAGCGGCCAATAACCACTCTAGGCTCTGCTCACTGATTGGTAGATATGGGCATCTGGGGTGGATTTAGTATCCTACGAGATCTCAACTGATATTGTTAAGCGAGTGAACATTTTGTGAATGTCCAAAATGAATAAACTACAATAATTACTGCAGCGGATCGTGTACAACAATTTTGCATTCTACTGGTGGCAAACTATTTTGTTTAACCTGCAATGTTGCATTGGATCACATACGCCGAGCTACGATCCAGCGGCATTTAGACTCGGACAGCAATCAAAAACGAAAAGGTTGCAGATAGTATAGTGCATTGCTTCAAAACGAAAAGGTAAAAAAAAACACGTGACAACGTAGTAATGTTAGATATGATTGGTTTCGCTGAAGACAGACGGCTACAGTTGGGACTGATTTAAAACAAAATAATATGTGTAAAATACATTAACAAAGCAGGTTACTGTTGATCTCTGCATCATATATTTATGTCTCCTTGTTGATGTGCACAGTGTGTGTGTGTCTGTTTGCATGGGAACCACCAAGAAGTAGGGATGTCAGATGCTTTGGAGAAACAAAGGGAGGCTGCAATGGAGTACCTGCTCTGTATGTAAAGATGTGAAGGGGGCCCCAGTGCACTGCTAATTTACTGTGGGTCCTCAATAGAGGGGACTCAAAGCGGGTCAGTAAAACACAAGACTTTGAATCACCCCGCCTGCCCATATCCTTGGATAACGGACCAGTTTGATAAATGGAAAGCAAAAAGTTGATTTTAAAAATCAATATTTAACACTTAGACCACCTGCCAACTTCTGCTTAAAACGGATTACCTAACCTTAAAGGATGCATTAGTCAGTTTCAAACAAGCACACCCAACAGATAAGTATTGCATCACTTATAAAATGCAATACAGCTGAGAATGCCAAGTGGTTCTTTGTTAGATTTTAAACTGTCCTGCCTCCTGCCTCTTCTCATTGCGGTGAAAACATTGGCACCCAAAACAAATTCTTATTTTGTAGAGTTCACATTTCTTTCATTTTAGATTTGAGGGAAACAGTAGAGGTCTTTTAAAGCACATTGTAACATGAAAAACAAGACGTGCTGGACTGAAGGCTTTTACTGAATAGTATCTAGGTGTCAATGGAATAAAAAGGACACTTTTACTCTCTTTGTCGGGAAGCATTCTACAAGTATTAATGTTTATTTGCTCAGAATTGAATATTGACACATAATCACGTAACTGGTGTCATGTTTCGGTAAGTAAATAAATTTAAAGAAAAGCCAGGCAAAAATTAATGTTTGTGCTGAGAGGTTAATTTGATCAACCTGTGTCCCTGCTGGGATAAGCGACAACTGGATTTATTTTTATTAAATGTTTTTGGGGATTTACCAACTTCCTTTAAAAAGTGCTAATACAATCCTCAAAAAAATAAAAATAAATAAATAAATAAAACTGTGACTTACCTAGCAGGGTATAAGTTGATCAAATCAACTCCTTAGTTTGTATAGTCAAACAGTTCTTAAACCACCAAGAACATCCATAAAGCAGTGTAACAAGCCATTGCTTTTTCCAGTAACGTTTTATTTATTATATTCATATTTTTCTCTTTAAATCTCTTGCCTCATAACCATGTTTGAGGGCCGTTTAAGTTCTGTGAAGGACTGCAGACTGTCCCCTATGATTTGTGTGATGAGCAGGGAATGCTGGGAAGCCACTGCTTCCTGGGCCCTGTTTGTTAGCTTCTTCCCTCTCATAGAGGATCAGTGGGACAGGTAGCTGAGAAGGGATGGTGTTTTGTCTCTGAAGGCTTGATGATATGTGTTCCTAGGGAACCAGGTATTCATTCCTTAATCTACAGACCTTTCAAAAAGCAGTGACAGAGACACATCTGAGTTTCCCATCAGGTAGCAGAAAAGGACACACACAGAGGCACAGGCACACTTGTTGCCTGTCAAAATAGACAACCTACACGAAGGGAAAGAATGGAAGATACAACATTATATTTGTTTGATTTTATTGTTTTTACCATAGAATCCACCTCTGGATGAAGCACAGATTTTATTTATCTTATTGATGTTGACTGAGGCCAAGTATTGTATCTGTGTGGAAGTGAAGTGAAAGGTGTAGTTGTGGGTTGGCCTCTTCTAGAGTCATGAAGAGAACAGTGACTGAGTTTGTATTTCTAATCAGGATCTGCTGGCACCTACTGTAGTTTCCAGTTCTCTCTGCTAATGCTTAATGTCTTCTTCTTGTCAGTAGTCTTACCCCAACTCCATGGCCTACCTCCTATTTACATTCCCTGCAATACACTGTCTTTTTTAGATGCATACTTGTGGCAGGTTCCTAGGGCTAGACTGCACTCCTATAGTAGTTTGCCTAAATCTAGCATGGCAATTTTTAAATGTATTTTAAAAAACGTGTGTTTAGTCCTGCATCGTCCTGAACAGAATGTCAAGATGGTGCTTCTGCAGGTGTCATGTGACAAGTCTATCTAAATAGCTTAAGGTCATACATAGTTTTACAGGTTTCACACCCTAAATAAAGTGATGGCGGGCACATGGGATAAGTTGTGTGTGCATGATTGTAATCATTGAAGAGTGAGGTAATCACATGACCCATAGGACACACAGTGATTCCTCATTGCTTTCAAAAGTACTTTCAAAACATGAAAAAAAACATAGAAAACATCCTGCTGGCTATTTATAGCTCTACAAACATAAACATGTGTGACTGCAGGTTAGTTTATTGTTCTTTGTATAATCAGTTGTATTGCTGATAAGCATAATAAAAATAATCTTTTTTAACAGTAAAACTGTCACCGGGTCCTGAAATAGGAGAATCAGAGTGTTAAACTTGCTCGTGCTTTTATACCAGTCCTTGTGCTAAAAGCCCATTAAAAGTTCAGTGCAGGCTGCAGACAGTATGTATAAGTGCAAAGCGAATGCCATTAAATAAATAGCAGTCCGCTGACCTTGGATGTCATGGCTTGAGACGAGGGTGTGTGTTTGTCATTGCATGCTAGATGTTTTACAGACTCCTCGGGGAATGGAGAAAGACACAATTTCACCTTTTCTCTGCCAAAACATTTTAATTATATCTTCTTCCAAGTATTGCGGTTCAGTAACCAAGGAGCTGACATTGATGCATGTGTTGATAAATCTGCAAACACTGGAAATGAGATTAACAAAGATTTTGAGGAAAGGGTGACAGCTAATTTTGCACAGGATTCTGCATCTAATTCCGGACTCTGTGTTATGAGCTTGGTTGTGTCTTGCCAGAATAAGCTTACTGTAAATATGCTTTGTAATATGAATACATATTTACATTTATTTGTGTGCATTATCATTTTTTCTCTTGATTTTTCAGTCGTAAATTCTGATAATTCATGCGTACATATAAATTTTACTTTATTGCCTTTTTCTGTAATTTGTCATTCCTGTCACAAGTTTCTGTATATTCAATGGTAGGTAAATGTAAAGTATTAGAAGCATGTTAAGTATGATAAGCAAGTACACAGACAGCAAAATAGATGCAGTAAACACACAGAAAAGTTTGTAGATATATAATTACAGTAAAATCTCACTCTAAGGGCACCTTAGTAAAAAGAAAGACGATCACCTCATAATTAAAACCACTGTTTTACAGTCTAATAAGACTACCAGATGTTTATTGATGTATTTATTTATTCATTTACTCATTTATAAAACTTGTAGAGGCAACATGATGTAATTCATTTACATATTTGATGTCGATAAAAATAGGTATTTGAAACTAAAAACATGTTTGCATTGAAGAAAACAAAAATAAATAACATCTCTAATGGTTATAGCGATGGCCAAAAGTTGTGCATCACACTATAGAATTAGCCAATTTTGCTTCATAAAGTTGAATGAAATCTGATGAGTAATGTTACGTTAACACATTGAATTACATACCGCTTTGTAGTTTTCCATATACTTAACAAAAAACTGATGCATTGAAAATTGTGACATTTGGAAATCTAACATGAAATACTGTACTAATATTATGGCTTCCGCTGGACACTTGCGATTATCATTTTGTAGTTTCTTTAAGTAAAAGGTCTAAATTATGTTCATATAGTTTTTTTTCTTTTTTCTTTTTTTATGTCTCAAGCCTAAAGTTCTAGGTGATGCAAAACTTTTCGCCATAGCTGTAAATTTCTGCTTATACTGATAACAAACATCAGAAAATGTAAAAGTCTTTATTTTTCCAAAGTTCAGCCAGTTTAATAGATACATTCATGTTTTCTATAAGGACAATCAAGAAAATATCTACTGTAGCCACACTATTATAGACAAGATTCCACAATGTCAGCATAATACTCTAGGTGTTGAACAAGAAGTATAGCTTGTACTCCTAGCTTTGTAATTTAAGAATATTTGTATTCATGTCTAATAATCTAATTTACCCTAGATCGGTGGACAGCTTGAGAGAAGAAAATCATGTCACAAAAATCTAGTACATAACAGTATGTATACCACTACAGTTTAGGCTGAAAGGACTAAGTTTATAAAAAACAAACAAAAAAACAGGTGTGTCCTGTGTTTATATCTGTCTGCCCAGCTACCTGTCTGTACTTTGAAACCGTCTAGATGAATAATCTGGCTGTATCTAATCTTATATTTGAGCATTTGATCGTAACTAGATCTTGCTCTAATCTTGATTCTGTTGTTAAAGATCCGTTCCTGAGCTTTTGGAGAGGTGATATTGCACCTACCGAGATCTGTCTTTGTGCTTCCTGATGCGATTCTGCAGTGAGACGAACTGAGAACAATTAGATCTGCCACAGTGGATTCATAACATTTTCATCTGGACCCTTCTTCAAACCATGTTCTTCTTCGCTTTCCCCTTTTTTGTCGACCCCCCCCCCCCTTTCCTTTTTTGGACTTGGTTCCCTATCTTCATTTGCACGCAGCTAACAGTTTCTTTCACTTTTCTTTGTTTGTCAGATTTTCCTTTCTATCCGTCCTTCTCCATCTGCTTTCGCTTTTGTTTGCTTGGGCCTTCTCTCATCCCAACTTGATAATGAGGAATGCAGTGTGACCCTGACCTCCATCAGCTTGGGCCTGACCCCTGACCCCAGCACAGAACCTTTCACCCTCTTTTTGACAGCTTGATTAATTACCCTGTGTTATGATTTATGAGTAAGCAGTATGTAAAAATAATAGACAACAGGTGGTCCTCTCTTTTTTTGCGGTGTGTTTTCTTTTCCTGCTGTCTTAAAGAGCTGCTTTTAACTTTTTTTTTCCCCCGATAGACTTGAAAGGACAATGCAAGCTTTGCAGTAATGCCAAGCCTTTTCTTTTTCCTGTTCCTGTCCCTGTTCTTGTTTTTTATACAGCACAAGATTGGGCCTAATTTTAAATACTG